>NBZA01006714.1:0-117057 GCA_003054995.1 Aleochara bilineata | reverse complement strand
CCTCATATTACGCAAAAAACTTTTTGTCTAGTATTCTAATGATTTTGGTACCAAAAGAAAGTTCAAACCACGCATATGACAAAACTGCAAACAGTTTTCCAATATTCGCCATAGAACCCGAGATATTCGACTTTTCAGTTGACACTTTTCCAAACCTCACTTTAAAAGGCCAAACCTCATATTACGCAAAAAACGTTTTGTCTAGTATTCCAATGATTTTGGTACCAAAAGAAAGTTTAAACCAAGCAGATTACAAAACTGCAAACAGTTTTCCAATATACGCCATAGAACCCGAGATATTCGAATTTTCAGTTTACACTTTTCCAAACCTCACTTTTAAAGGCCATATTAGGCCAAACCTCATATTACGCAAAAAACTTTTTGTCTAGTATTCCAATGATTTTGGTACAAAAAGAAAGTTCAAACCACGCAGATTACAAAACTGAAAACAGTTTTCCATTATACGCCATAGAACCCGAGATATTCGACTTTAGAGTTGACACTTTTCCAAATCTCACTTTAAAGGGCCAAACCTCATATTACGCAAAAAACTTGTGTCTAGTATTCCAATGATTTTGGTACCAAAAGAAAGTTCAAACCACGCAGATTACAAAACTGCAAACAGTTTCCCAATATTCGCCATAGAACCCGAGATATTCGACTTTTCAGTTTACACTTTTCCAAACCTCACTTTTAAAGGCCATATTAGGCCAAACCTCATATTACGCAAAACACTTTTTATCTAGTATTCCAATGATTTTGGTACCAAAAGAAAGTTCAAACCACTCAGATTACAGAACTGAAAACAGTTTCAGCATATTCGCCATAGAATGCGAAATATTCGACTCTGAAGTTTGTTTTTTCATCAAAATTTCGAAACCTCACTTTATAAAATTTTGTTTCTTATGTCAATAATTTTGGTACCAAAGAAACTTGACTTTTTTTTCAAATATGAGTCAAACTCATTGCCAGAGTAAGTGAAGCAAGTCATTAAATATCTTTTATCAGAGCTCTATGATTCCTAATGAAACTTCATCATCAATGAAATTGATGATGAGCATGTTTACTACAATCGATGCGTAATGAGTTGAATTTATCCAAACTGTTATCGATTCCTCTGAATTTTACGTCATTCGTGACTAATATAAATCCTAGAACTCAGAACCGTGGAAAACAAGTAGGTATATGCGCATCTTTAAAAAGTTGTTTGCATGCGCGTTGCTTACCTCAGCAATGCTTTCTTCCATTTTTCCCCAGTTTCAATAACGATCATCTGTAAACGCATGTTTTCCCAATTTATCACTGCGCTTGGCAAACGCTGAGCACTGAACAAAAAGCCGCCTCCAAACAAATATCAAACGCACCACACACAGCAATATTCAACAAGTCGTGCCTTTTGCTATTTATTTCCAACACAGAACGACTGCTTGAATTCCGCACACGCAGATTATGCTGCCAATTCTTAGCACTGAAATAGCACACACTTATTTACGTTTCCTGATTTTTATTTTAGTTAGTCGATCGTCAAAAAGTCGTGCACACTTCTAACAACTCAGAACAAGTATACTTCATTGTTATTACTGGTATGTATCCTTGTACGTTGAACTTTGAGGAATATTTGTCTTCACGAAAAACGCACACACGCACAACGAGGTGAAAAAAATATTATACGTCTAGTCAAACACGCAGGTGAAGTAAAACTTAACCGCAGGGTTCACCGCGATTTCAAGCGGTGATTATTGGCCTCCTCGTGGAAGAATACTGAACACAACAAGTAGCCTAATTGATATTCTCTTATAGAATACCAGAAACCGTACGGAATTAATCGATATTACAAGCCACGTACGCAACGCACAAATTCATTCATGTTTTTCATACTTTACAGTGACGTATTAAGAGACCTCCTATCAACTAAGAATTTATAATTAGCCAACTGAATGCTGTCCTGGATTTAATATTTCTTTATGTCCAAATAACTAAATGTGTGTTAGTAAGTGCGAAGAATAAATAAGACAATGACCCCGAATTAACAAAACACTTTATTCACGGTCACGTGACCAACGCACTTGAACGCATTTTGCATGCGAGTTGGTGTTAATTCGCGCTTGACCCAAAAATCAATTAATTACACTTCTACATTGCTCCTTGCATTACAGATGTGTTCCTTCTAGATGCACTGAGGTTAGGAAAGTCTTTGGGTGCGGCCAGCTGTTTAAATAATCCCGCGTTGTTTGCTTCCGCTTTCCGGAAAAATCCACACAATGGAAAGTGTCCTCCTTTTATGACATAGAATAATTTGATGATTTCATCAATGATTACTTTACTGGACGACACTGTAATGTGACGTGATAGTCTAAATGTCATCCGGCGACCTTTTTCCAATTGAACTTCATCACTTTTTGTCAATTTCCGATGATGATTTTGCACTTCATGCCTGAACTATCACTAAATGTTATTGTTTTTAGAAATGTTTGCAGTTGTAACTGACACAAAAGACACCAATGTATGAGATCCTGGCGCACAATAGCGAGGGTGACCGGTTGCGAGCGGTAAAGCCTTGCGAATCCTGCAGGATAACGCCACGCACTCGTGTGGCCCGCAGGCTGCGTTCGGCGCGCAGTGGCGCACGTTTATTACACGCTCTCGTGAATTTGTGGATGTGCATAGGGGTGATATTGAGTGAAAAGGATGGCGAGGGCGCTTGCGTCGTACGGATGTGACATGTTACTGTGTGAGCGTCCGTTCTTTTCGAAGGAAGCAGCGTGTGTGGGCGTTTTAAGGATGATTCAACACAGAGATAATGTAATTATTTTAGTGACGCATTACTATGTGACGTCCTGTAGCAATGAGACGCTCAAAGACTGATTCATTTTGAAAATCTAGAGTAGAACCCGTGATTCAAGCTCATGTACTACATTTTACGTATTGATTTTCAAGTGGTTGAGTGGGTTCGTATTGCTATGCAGCTTCCGGTTTTCATTGCTACGCACTTTACAGTAAAACGGTACACACACAAAAGTCTAAATAAAAATAGACTACAAGTGGGTCATGTCGTCGTAAAATGTAGAAAAGACGATGAACTTGTGCCCTGGGGTGAGTGAGCGAATTAGATTCGCCTATGATTTCATCGATTTCTATAACCTACATTCTTCTCTGCTCACCCTTTGTGTGTAAATTGCGCCTCGTTGCAAAAATGAAATGTCACAGAAAGTGTCTACTGAGACAAGAGGATTTTAATTTCTTTTGATGACACTTTTATATTTCATCGATAGAGATATAAATAAATTTCTTTATTCCTACGGCTACTTGCTTAAATTCAAATGAATTATTCTTGCGTGTTAAGTTGGTTGCCACTATTACGAGCTTGATACTAGAATAAACTTTCTAACTAGCAGAAAGTTCAACTTTATGAGGACCTAGCCTAGCACCTAAACCGACAGTGATATAACGATACGCTTTACTAAATGAAAATTCATTTAGTTTATAATTGGAAATATGTTCATGCATATTCTCAATTTTTCTAAAATTATTTATAACTTAATTAAAAAAATACTTACCGCTTGTAAAGCACATTATTGAAAAGTCGTCTTCTCTGTCTGATTAAATGTAGAAGATTAGTGACGACTTCCTGGTGGTGAAGTTGGCGCTGAGAATCTGACTCTGACGAGGAGGTGGAAAAGGACTCGAGACTAGTGGGTGAATCCTGAGTTTCATGAGTTTCTTCGTCGGATGATTGCAGGTTGTTCCAGTTGAATTCGTATTCACTTTCAACCTCGATTCTGTGGTCTTCTTGCTTTTGGGGTGGTTGTTGTTGTTGATCATCAAACGCACTTAACTCATCTATGCGAATGTCGTATGCCAGTCTTTAAGACACCATAAGTTCATCACACAGCACATGGAAATAGACAAAAATACTGAATTATTTGATTATGCAACGTAATAGAAAGCGAGATAGATAAACACGTGAAAATCCAACCGTTTACTGAAATGATATCCGAATGTTCTGACTGAGTGCAGGCAGACCTATCATTGATAGCGATAAGATATAAAATATGTACTGTAGATAGTATTGGAAGTGATTTAAAAAGTACAACACTGATAAAATTTTGCTTAAACGTTATGTCTCAGGTACATATAATTAAATTAAATCATGTTGTCAACTGTAATCTGTATTACGTTCGTTGTATAGCACCAAACACAGCTATATATGTAGCTCATGTTTATTAGGATTTCATAAATACTAAGACTAAAATAAATCCACTCTTCAAATATGTAACCGGGATTTGTACATGTAGTGCGTGCAATGTATTTACACGGTAATAATATGACATTACTTTCTGTAACCACCTGATGAGCGTATATCCGTTAACTCTCTAGCATTTCATTTAAAACATTCGTTTTGTCTATTTTATTCTTTCTTGGAAAACAAACAAGGCTAATGCATTATTATATTAAAAATTTACGACCGCTTTTACGATGATGTATCCATGTACAATACATATATTGCGATTTGAAAAATTAATTACTTAATGATGCGTCGATAACTTAATTTTTCTAAGCAAACAACAACAACGTCGTAATAATTGATCTACATATTGATGCTCTTGCAGAAATGATAAGGACTTAACATTGATAAAAAATTGATGCAGAAACAAGACAATGAATTCATCAATCAATGTGTTTTTTTTGGTTGAACCTTTTGCGTGTCTTTGGCATGGTTTATCATTACTTCAGGGCGCGAAATAGGTTAGACAAGTACGCGAGGAAGGAACAAAGGTGCGCCATCAAATTGGTATCATTGAGCCCGTATTTCGCTATGACTGACTGCCTGCTTATATACATTTAGGCGCGCAGTAATTCCTGAAATGACCTAATTAATTTACAGACTTTTGGGTTTGGCTTTTGGGTTGTCTTACCTTGTCAAGGTTTATATACACATGTAAAAATATACATTAAGACACAGGCTATCAATTTCCTGAAAAAAATTGAATCATTTAAAATTAACTTATTGTATCTTTTTATACTTATAAACTTATTGTTAATTATTCATCCCTCAGTTAGCAAGACATCCAACAAACCTAACAAAACAGAAAAGGATGTCATGTAAAGTTTAGTACTTTAATATTTATAAGCTCGTGTAATACATGCACGTTTCTAATTTATTAATTTGTGACCGAGGGTGTGCTACAAGTCAGCCGAGACGCATATCGTGAGTCAACGTACGGTTACAATATTAGATGAGTTGGTGTGGGAGAGCTTTAATTGCCTAAGAAGCATTTCCGAGAAGAAAACCCGCGTAAAAACTATACCTACATGCATATTGCGCAGCCTCTATGAGATTCCCACATTGATTAAATTCAGAATGTACACAATTCGTGGCACGTGGCTCATCAATTCCATGCCAATAAGTGTGACCTGCTTATTTTCTTTTAATTGTTGTTTACCAAAACTCTTTTAAAAATATAATTTTTAATACAACAAGGAAGCGTATTATTGGTTTTGATATGTTATCGTTTGTAAGCAAACACTAATGTGTGTAGAAGCAATCAGGAGTTAACAAAATTCTATATAGAAGATTCAATACCTTTCTTATCACAAGTACACAATGCATTCAATTCATGCATATCGCAATCAAATTATATTAGACAGACCCTATTGAAAAGCGTGTTCGCCATCAACCGACCGAACAAAAGTCCCTGTTGTTATCCTTGCTGCGCGCGCTCAGAGCAGGACGTTCATAACAAACCACCACCGACAGTAAGCAATTTTTGCCCCATGCATAATTCCTTCAAACTACTCGCATTGTGTACAATACACGAATCTTGTTCTTGTTTCACTGCTGGTTCCTGTTGTTTATTTTTGCCGCCTGCATGTTCACCAAACAGAAGAAAGCCATTGATGCATCGCCCACATTATTATATGAAAAAATCGATTAACTTTACGTTTATAATGAGAAATGACAACTCACTCTTAAAAAAAACAATTGCACTTACAAGCCAGACGAGCTGAATTAAATTGAATGTCAATGCCACTGAATGCAATTTTTCAATATCACGTCAACGCTTTAAACTGACATTTCAGACTGTCACCAAACAAATTAAGTCGTTGTTGTTGCATACTTAACTACATACATCTTTTATTAATAAAACAGTTTACTACTTTTGTTAGATTAATTTCTTTTTGTTTTTCCTGTTACTGGCTGTCCGATATAGTATGTCAATCAATTATTATTATGATGTCAATAATTAACTATGAGTAGTTCTATTAATTGACACACATGGAACAAGAAATTAAATTATTTTGCATTTTTAATTATGAGATTATTGTAGGTGTATAGTAATCTGAAAAAACGCACACGTAAACTATTTTAATGTGTAGCAAAAAAGCGTGGCTTGCTGGAAGAATCATAAAGATATTTACTGACGATAGCAATATCGTTGCGTTTTTTGTATACCTTGATGTTTGAAGTGCTCTTTTTTCTTAAGTACTTTGGCTTCCGTTTATACAAGGTACATAATATTATAGTTTTATATAATGTCACTTCATTGAAGGCTGCCTAATGCTTGCCGCAGGAGTGGTTTTACGGAGGATGTTTATTGAAGAATGCACGCTTGTACAGTGAAAATCTAAATTTAGATTCGATTAGGGGACCAGAAACGTAATCAACAATCACATGTGCAAGAATAATGTAGATTGCAGTACTTGAAAGTAATCACAGAAACTCAAAGAAAAATCCAATATCTTATCGTTAAAAATTAATGCATGCGTTTAAGTCGAAGACAATCAATTGCAATACAAAGTCTATAGTAGAATATTCCAATTTTGCTTTGCTGTTAAAATAATGAATGTTTCAAGCTATCGACATTAGAAACAGTCATTCGCGGAAATGTTTCTTTACTAATTACACCCAAGACAATCAAGTTATTACTAGTGTCTTACCTTTTGTGTTTATATTCGGTGTTTTGCGATGCTCGTTAGCCTGGGAGTAGAAGGCACTTAACTATTGTTTGCACATGTCGTATAACAACCGGCCGAGAAATTGCAACGCGCTGTTTGGACTCACATTGATAGAAATACACTGCTTGGCGACGATCTGTACATGTGGATTATAAGCGACGTGACCCGAAAATGCGCGTACCTATCTATTGTCAGTGTCTGATATCATGAACATTCGCGCATTTCGAGAAGCCTCTGTTTACAAATATTCTCGCGTGTGTTGAACACAAGATTGAAATGAATTGCTAACCTGTCGTGTGCCGCCTCGTGTCTGTTCCTCGAAGCGCTGGCGACGACCGTCTCACCGCCGCGATACCTGAGCGACGTCTGGCCGCCGCCGCGACGACATCGGGCCATTGTATCGCGCCCGTTGCTAAGCGTGCTTCCAGCGGCGGCGGCGTCGGCGGGTGCAACAAAAGCGCACGCTGCTTCCTCGGTAGCAGCGCGTGCGTGCGCTCTGACGGCTGCAACAGGCGAACAGGTGGCGTTAGAATGATTCAACTGTTGTCCTAAACACAATCAAGAATCATTTACATCCAGCATCAGTGCACTTCGACACATTGCGAATTTTCATCCAGTTTTAATGAACATACAACCACAAGAAAAACAACACCACTAGAAACACTAAAATAACCCATAGAAAGACATGGGACTAGACGAAACTTATGAACAGACTGATATTCATAATGATGAGCAGTGACTGTCGCTGACAATCATTGAACAGCGACGTCATGTTTTGTCATGCACGTAACTTGTACTTACATTTCCGTTCGTCCGGTTTGACATTATTTTAATGTTCCCTAATAATATACTTCTATAATATATGTCCTGTTATGAATTATCAGACTTTTTATATTAGGGTACATTATGATATGTTGTGTTACGAAATTTTCTTTCACTTTTCAGTTACACTTATAAATCTTAATATTAATTATTGTCTTGTTATTGTTAGTAAATATTCTTTTTCTTATGTTAGTTTTTTAGTTAGGTAATTAATATTCAATCAATACTTGAAACTTAAATTATTGTATGTTGGTCCTCTATTATGATCTTTAACTAACTCTTAACTACAAATTGTAGAAATGGTTTGTTTTGTTAAAAATCTTTATCCCAGCCAGACATTTCATCCGGAGGGATATTATTGTCTTTGCTAAATGAGTCAAAATTCGTGAAGTCTGACGGCCCACGCACTTGCTGCACAATGGGGGGTTGAAGGCTGCCATTATTAAGGCCGTCCCAGTCAAAGCCTTGAAACCATCTGTGAACAACAGCTCCATAAGCACAATAATGTCAAACGTTAAGATGCAACATACTTGTGTTTCTTAATATCCTGTATACCGCCGCGCTGATAACCCAGACGTTCGGAAGGAAGATCGCGACACAGTTTCTTTATAAGGCTTTGTGCCGTGCGGCTGATGTTGTGCTTGGCAAAGTCGATCATATCAATGCCTTTTAAGATGAGATTGTACGTACGCATAGGATCGACCGCTGCGAACGGGGGACTGAAAATATACGCCACATTATAATAAGCAGGGGGTTGAGTTGAGTTGAATTGTTTTTCATAAAATAACAAATATACGTACTTTCCTGTAAGTAATTCATGCATTAAGATACCTAGTGCCCAATAGTCAACGGCGCGATCATGTCCTTTATTGAGTATTGTCTCAGGGGCGACGTACTCCGGAGTGCCACAGAATGTAAATGTCTTACTGCTGTATCCTAGTCGCTTCGAGAACCCAAAGTCCACTAACTTTACGTTTCCTCGATTGTCGAGTAAGAGATTCTCGGGTTTGAGGTCCCTGTAGATGATTCCACGTGCATGTAAATAGTCGAAGGCCTCCACGACACATGCGGTGATAAAACGTGTAGTGTACTCGTCAAAACATCCCCGGTCCCTGAGAATGGTCCATACTTCTCCACCCAAGCACGCTTCCAGTAACATATAGACGTATTTAGAGTCCTTGAATGTTTTGTACATCCGACAAATAAATGCACTACGACAGCCCATCATGACGTTCTTTTCACTGAAGATGTGCTCTTGTTGATGCGTATCGACGATATGCTGTTTCTTCAAGCATTTCAATGCAAACGTTAACGACTTATCGCGAGAGTACTGTACCAACTCCACTCGTCCAAACCCGCCGACCCCCAATGTTGCTAGCACGTCTAAATCGTCAAGTTGAATGTAGTCATATTCAGTCAACTCTTGCATGTTGCTGCTGCTAATGGGGCGTGCAAGTGTCCGATGCGCATCGCCATAGTCTTTCTCCTTGATTTCACTCAAATCTCCTATCAGTTGAATGAAAGACTCGCGGTCTAAAGTCAGACATTCGACTCCTGGATGCAAGGCGATAACGCTCGCTGTACGGTAGTCTTCCTTTAGTAAAGCCTGCTCCCCGAAGTAGTCGCCCCGCAGAAGAACCCTAATTTGGTCTTCTTCTAAACTCCCAGGCTTGCGCTGCGTGATCTTTACACGTCCACTGCTCATAATGAAAAATGTATCCCCAGTCGCCCCCTGGCGAATTATGTATGCACCAGTAGGATAAAACTCCTTGAAAGTTGAGGAAAAACTTCTCAAGATGAATGCAATTTTATAAGAATTGAAAACAAACTTACAACTTCAAGTACGTCCGCAATTTTGGCAAGAACTTCGCTGTTAAGATTCTGTAATAAGGGGACCGAGCGCAGAAAGGCGATATTGTCCTGCAGGCGTTGCAAACCAGTACGGACCATAATTTGCTGGAAAATCTTACGGTCCAATACCCAGACATTGGAATCCGCCACAACTGCAAGTAATTTCATGCTTATTTTAAGGTTTCATAGTTGTAAGTGACCTTGTACCTCGAATTGATGCAGTTCGTGTGCAATTATATAGAATAGCAAGTTCTCCAAAGGCTTTCCCCGTTCCCATTTTGCCCAATACGTTACCGTCCTTTATTACTTCAAACTCGCCCTCAGCGGACACAAACAAATGCGCGCCAATGTCACCTTCGCGGATAACGTACGCTCCCTTCTGGTAGCCGCGAGTGTACATGGCGTCGACGATTTCGCGTATTTGGCACGAGTCGAGATTCTTGAGAAAGTCGTTATCGAGAATTGCATCTTTAATTAACTGTTTCGACCTGTAGATAATAAACTTAACATTAACTTTGGTTGAAATTGGAAATAAAAATGAATTTTAGATAGAAATCAGTGATTACCTAAAATCTTTATCGTGTTTAGGTATTGTAATATCACCGGGTTGACCTGACGATTCACTAGATTCAGCCGAAACACCTTGCTTCTTTGTCGAGGGTGGCACCATAAGCCCTGCATGTTGTGAGTGGCAAGTAGGTTGATGTAATGTGGATAAGATATCAGCATCTCTGTTAGCTTTCCACGTTGTTTGTTGAAGAACACTCTATATTAAAGAAAGATAATAATAAATTTGATTCTATTACAATTTTCGGCAGTACATAATTTAGGACAATTTTCTTGATTACCGGTCAAAAGTGTATGTAAGAAAGGAAAGAAAAGCTGGCCAGAACAACACCACATGGACATGGACACACGCCATTCTGCCATTACATATATGCGAATGAAGAAGTAGGACGCAGGACAAGTCTACGAATTTGAATTCTTGCTTGCTTCCTGTTGCGTTGGTTTTACTTGCGTGCTGCCAACAAACAACACCTTACCCTTCCTGAGCCTGGTAATAATATAGTTTTTATTCTGCGTCAGAATTCGACGAATCAGTGTCGCGACCTTGATCCATTTGCGTGTGCAGAACATAACAATATTTGCATTAAATTGTGCTTTGGGTATTGATATTGAGTACATGGCAAGGCACGCCTTCTCGCCCCAGCTCACAAGTGTTCAGGCCTGCATTCGCCCATTTCGCCTTGTTGTTTAAATGTGCGCTGACATCATGTGTCGGAAAGGGATGCTTATCACACATCAGGTGTATTGTACATGCTTCTGAATGAAAGTGAGACGAGAAGACAAAACCCACGCGACATAGGACTTCAATGAAAGTGCGATATGCAGTTATAATATATCTTAAACAACGTCGAAAACTTTACCCTACCTTGAGTTTATGCACTTCCCGCTGGTACTTCAAGACGGTTGCATCTTTAATCTGCAATTCCTTACGCACAGTCTGCAGTTCAGTATTGAGGACGCCGTTCTTGATTTCCAAGTCGCGTAAATCCTTCTCCAATTTGGGCACGATATTCTTCAAGTACTCATAGTCCGAGGGTACAGTCTGTGTTATCTGGTGCTGTGCTGGTAACGATTCAACCGCATTGCGCTTAGCAGTGTCACTGGAGGACAGTTTTCTATGTAGTGATACACCGTTGCCCATTGGACCCAAAATACCAAAATCTTCCAAAAATTTCCGGGCTTTTTCTAAATTTTCTGGATCGGTTTGAGTCTGTGATCGTTTGTACTTTACTCTGTTTCCGGTTGGAAAGTCGCTTTTTTGAATATCAGTGGTCTGGGTAGACAAGCGTATCACTTCGGGGTTCGAGTATCGCTTCTCACTCACGTAGATCTTCGGTGGCTGCTCTTCTTGAAATGATTTCTTGGCGGCGACGACATCGGCGACTGTGAGGTTTGAAGCACGCCGCTGCTGCGCCTCGCCGGCGGCATTATTATGATGAAGACGCGATGCGGCGCAATTGGCGAATAGACTGCCGCACGTATGCGTCGCCGTCTTAAAGCTCCAGGCGGCGGCCGCAGCTGCGTTTACAGGTGCTCTCGATGCGTCCAGTTCTTTGCCGCCACCGCCATCGTCGCCGTAGGTGGACATTGGTGGGGAAGGCGGCGCAATCTCGATCAAGGGCCGCTCGGTATGACAACCCCCAGACTCCATTATTTTGGTTATTTGTTCCAAACAATATGAACTATAATATAAGTACCTGATGAAAAAATCTACATAAAACATTTTACTTACAAATCTCGACAGAAATATCCACTAAGAAAATTTGATTTACAAAAAGGATAAACTTGTAGCACTTCGCATTGTAAAAACACGATATTTAACCTTTAACCGGTGATCTTGTAAGCGATCTGTTATCGTGATAACATTCAAATAACAAAAACACGTATACCTGGCTATTGACACTTTGCAATTGATACGCAAATGCTGAAATGCCGATACCAATGGAAAATATTATTGCAGCCAGCTGTCGTCGTACTTTTTGCCGGCTCCGACGGTCGTCTAAGTTCCATGCAAGTTGTAAGCTAAGCCGTCGCGAAATTATCAGTTTTTTAGTATTCGTGCACGCGCTTGACGATGTCCGTGACCATAACTATGGAATGCTGGCCTTTTGTTGCTGCTGCTGTTACAACAACAGTAATTGTTTCTCCGGTTGTTGTTACTTCCAGCTAATCCAAGCAACACGATCCCGGCCTTGTTTCCTACTTGTGTTCAGCGCTGTAATCTTATCATTAGCTAAATAAAGTATAATCGTTTATTAAATTGTATACGCAACTTACGTGGGCTCACATACACACTGTGTGTTATCCTTGCTATAATATTCTAGGATAGGTTCGACTCATCCGGTTCAGTATATTGCATGCAATGTGCACATTGTATACGCAATTAGAAAAATAATTATGTAAAGTAAGCGTATACTGTATATATGAATGTTTGTACATTGTGGAAATTGCATTGTAACGCTAGTTAACTCCAATTGTCAGGCAGAGATAAGCCCAGTATTCTTAAATACCGAAAATTTTCTACCAGTTTAAAAAGACTCATAAATAATATTTTTTATGGAAATTACGTTTTCAGTGCTTAAATATATCATAAATACTAAATAAACTTTGTGTAAAAAGTTAATATAAGTATTAAAATACATAAGAACTAATGTAATTTAATATTCAACACCGGAATCTTCGGTGACTTCGCATGCTGTTTAGTCATCTGTCCTGCTGTTGTTGCTGCAGGTGTAGGTGCTACAGTGGCTGTTAGGCTTATTCCAGCTGGAGGTGCAGCCGGAATTTCAGGTTTCTTTTGGTGTTCATGATGGAAACCTAGTTTTCCTAACCCGTGGTGGGACTTTGCTTTGATATCCGGATGTCGCGCTTTGACTTCGTCCACGTGGTCGCGGCGCCATACGTCGCTAATTAGCTTTCCTGTAGATCCTATACTCTCACAATCGCGAGAATGGCTCACGATTAGCCAGTTGCCTTGTAGTAATTCGCGCTGTCTACACACTCTGCACTGGGCTAGGAATTTGTTATTATATAATAATATAATGAAGAAATGTTTGCGAGCCTAATCGAGGAGTTACCTAAGTAGGTAGCCGTTAGTTTATCACGAATGTTAACACCGGTCAACATCAAGTACTCAGTGTTATTAGGATAAGGGAGTCTCATTGTCAAATTCCAGGCATCGTGGACCATGAAACCAGTGTGGGCCTTCTCGTAGGCTTTTTTATGTTCGATGGATTCGCCGTCTGTAGTATTTACTTTGAAAAGTCCGCCTGCTGCTTCAGATAACCAGCTTCCATGAACATCACAAGGAGCTGTTAATTATTTAGGTTAGGGATATCTAAAAATTTCTCTTAAAATCAACTAACCATCTAATACAATATTGGGATCCTTTTTAACTTCGTTCAAGTCTTTTATAACGTGGTCTAAGAGCTGATTAGTGTCTTCAGTTTTACGAGGAACTGCTGCATTTACCACGGGTTGTTCTCCACTCCGAGTTAGTAGATTGTGAATTAAGTCCAGTTTGTTCAATAACTCTTGTGAAGGGTTCTGGGAAGCCAGAGGTGTGACAATCGGAGGCTGTATGGGCTGAGGTGGCAGAATATAATTCTGTCTCCTATGTCTATGATGTTTAGGATAACTGGGGTACCGATCAGGAAAGGCAATGAGTTTGAAATGCTTCAGAAACGGGTGGCTATTCAAGAAGCTTTCTCTCAAAATAGGTTGCTTAGACGGTGTTTCCACTTCATGGCGGGTATGCATTGATCTTCCAAATATCACGTCCGTCGAAAAGAGTATAAAAAATATATAATAAATGTATAACCAAATCTATGTTTCATTGAAATTAATTCTCATGGGATTAAAAAAATCATAACTGTCAGCAGCTATTCAAAAACCCATATAACTGTTTTAAACGTCAAAGGTCCAATCATTAATGACGTAAAGAATGTCACTTTTCCAACAGTTGGATATAAGTTGACATTGAGTTTATCAGTTTATATTTCACTTTTATACACGTATTTTACATTTCATATTTTTTGCCTGACGAATCTAAATAATTCAGCAAAATGGGTACTAATATGCTCTCAGCAAAAAAAGTAAAACTGCATGGATTGCAGGATAAACGTTGGACTGTTAATGACCACCTTACGCAGTATAAAGGATTGGTTAATCTCTTCAGTAAGCAAAGAAACCACCAACAAAGTTTATGTAATAATCTTATTCATTTCTAATAGAGCGCGATAAAAAAATTCTTGATTTCGACAGCAAATTAAATGTTAAGAAGCAGAAGAAAGAATATAAACAGCTAACCCGCCAAATAGCTCTCAGTCGTGAAGAGTTAAAAAATTGCATGTATGGTGACCAGCAAAAAATTCGAAATATTTTAGCGGAGGATCGGGCAATGAAATTAGCGTATCAAGACCTTCATGTTATAGTAACTTTTTTCTACATTAATTCTCAGAAAGTTCGTTGAAAATTTTAAATTCTAGAAAGTTATTGATCACGTTTATCAAGAAAACTTCGCGCGCAGGAAAATGCTAGATCTGCAAAATTACCGTCTGAAATTAAAGATTGATAAGCTAATTAAGTTACGAGTAAGTTAACTCTCTTTTTATAACATGCTTGTTCCACAATCAATATTTATATATAAATAGTTAGAAGCTGGCGACTTAGAAATGCAAGCGGAGACACAATCGCATAACAAGACGCCACTTGAGATACAAATTGGTATTATAACAGGCAAAGTGCAAGATATGATTCTAAAAAAAGAAGCCGCCATAACGGTCAAAACAACCTACAAGACGCTCATAGATATTATGCAAAAAGATGCAATTTATTACGACGCTGTGCTTGCGACCCTGAAAGATGATGCATTGGCGCAAGGCGAGTGCTTGATTCAATCGATCACGTTAGGTCAATTGGCAACCGAATACGTGGATGATCGACGTTGCGAGTTTGAAACGTTACAGACTTGCGTCAAAGAAGACTTGAAGATTCGCGTGAGGAATTTAGCGCAAGTTAAGAACCAAATCGACGAAACAGTGAGGAATGTTCGCGCGTTAATACGAAGGGATGTATGATACTTAAAAATTGAAGTAAACAAGTTTCTGATTACAATCAATCCGTAATTTCAGAGTGATATAACAACCTGTGTAGAGACGCATGTTGTAACTACTCCAAGTTGGATCGTGTTGCAACGTCAAATACAGGATTTAACTGATGTCCTGGAAGGGCTCAAAGAAGTGACCCTTGTCTCCAATTTCGAATCTATATTTCCCTGGTAATGATACCTCATCAAACAAAGATATAAAAATTAATAATTTATTCAGTATGCAGGAACAAGCACGCCAAGCAGAACGACTTCGAGAATTCGTTAAGACTAACGAGGAAGCGCGCCAACGTCTTAAGAAGATGAAAGCGCACGCACTGGCAATCGCGAATAACTTGGAGAACACCATGGTTGATTCCACCGACTCATATAAACAGCAAAAGAAAGACTTGAATGAGAAAATTCAAGAACAGATTGAACGCAAAGAAACATTAACTAAACAGTGCGAGAAGCACGGAACAGTCTTAGTAGAAATTCGCAAGGTTCTACAGCACTTGCAACACATCACTTCGAAGGTGCAACCACCAGAACAAAAGAAGAAAACACTTCTACACGAAGGTTCTTCAGAATCTATCATACTGCCACCACTTGAACCAGATGGTCTTAAGCTGATAACCATTATTAAAAACAAAATAAATATCTTGCTCACAAAATTCTTCGATTATGAAAAGGACATGTCGCCTAGCAGCTCTCTGGAAGCAGAAGAGCTTTTCATGCGTATGATCAATCACACCAGCAAGATGATGACCATGTCAGCAGTGGTGCAAGAATCTGATTTATTAGAGGGTCTCATGTTCGAAGACGCTCTCATTCCGACGAGAGAATTTATTAAGCAACAAAGTGAGCAAATCGTGAACAAAATGCAACAAATAGAAGAAATGACTGTGTAACTTTGCACGTATGATACCTTTATCATTAGCACAATTATATAATACAGCTAATTTGATGATATCATAAAATATTAGAAAATATACTTTAAAATTTTAACAACAATATTATGGTTTGTTGTTAAAACATCGAAAGTCAGTTTAATCTGCACTTTGCAGTGCAGCAAACTTATTTTGAGCAATACCAGTTGCTTCTTCCAATTTCTCCTCTTCGTCGTCATCATCTTCACTTTCTTTGTTGCTTTCCTGATCGGATTCATCGTAGAATGGGCTAACATCGTCATCTGAAATAACAGGTTTTTGGACAGAATCATCTTTGGTTATAGCTTTAACCCAATCAACCAGTTCAGTATCTGCGTGGGTCTCCCAATCTGCGAGCTTGTAGTTTGGAGGATGTAAATTTAAGCAGATTTTTCCATCAAGCGCCATGCGGAGTAAACTATTAGCCGCTCTGTACGTATCCAACCGAGCTGCTTTTGCAGTCAGATAACCGCGTTTCTTAGCCCATCCATCGCAAATATCCATAGCCGACCAAACATCATCCCCTTCGGGATGGGTGATTGAAAGAAGTTTTGGCATTTTTATATGTTGTGCCAAATATCGTATCGCCGAGTATGGTTCTTTCAATTGTGCAATCGGATAGCTGCCCATCAAAACTTGTAGGTGTTTGGGTACTTTAGAAGGGAATACTAGCCCAGGACAATCACACAGGCGAACATTGGGAGTTAAAAATATGGTTTGGAAGTGTTTTGTATGACCTGGAGTCTTCGAGACGCTGACTACTTTCTTGCCCATGATAGCATTCAACAGTGATGATTTTCCAACGTTGGGTTGACCAATACAGCCGATTGTAAGTACCCCTCCCTTGTATAATTCATGCTTGAAGAAAGTGGCATCGTTCTTTTTGATTTCAATCGTTTCCCCAACTTCAACACGCTCATCTTCGTGAAAGTCTTCGCGACTTTCCTCTTTGATTTTCTGCTCCCAGCTAGAGAGATCTACTTCATTCTTGACAATACTCTTACAAGCATCGAAAAGAAGTTGTGTGCCTTCAGCTGCCATCCTTATGCGCCCTTTGCGACGTCTGATTTGAAGACCACCGCGATTTTCGCTCTTCATTAGATTGTACGTTGGTAATGTCGTAAACATTAAAACTTTCAGTTCTGGGTATTTAGTGGAAAAGTAATTTTTCCAGGCAGCAACTAACGGGGTAGGACAAAGATCAATCTTATTTAATACTAATATCATGTGTTTCCCTAATGTTTTAGTGACATGGTCATAAAGTGATGGTGGGAATAGCAGTGCTGGGTATCTTATATCCACAATAATTAGAACAACATCAGACATTTCTAATACTCTCCAAAGTTGCCTCCAAGTTTCCAGATTCATTTCAAAGAAGCTCAGATCTTTCCAACTGAATTTTTTATCGAGATCCTTCAGGTACTCAGTGAAATAATGATGTTCTTTGGCTTCGAGTTCTTCTTTACTGAGCTCATAAGACCATTCGGGCCTTTTGGGAAAGTCCAAACCCGGCGCAAAATAATCATCAATGTTGATTTCTAGCTGACTGGGATCGCCTGTCTCCAGCGATTGTCGTGCCAATTCTTTGGCTTTCTTGAGCTCCTCCGCTGATTCCTTTTGGAATTGAAGTACATACTTGTTAGCGTTTCGAGCACCTTTATTCGGTTGATAATTTAATTTCTGGACATGACAACTGTCTGAGGATTCATCATCGCTGTTGCTTTTCCTTAGGAGGTAATTGCTTCTAGAATGTGACGGCTGATGTTGGGCTTTTTGTTTTTTCGCTTTTAATTGTTCTTTTTTAGCTTTTCCACTAAACGGAGTTTTCCTTCGTCCTTGTGGCATTTTCGCACGTATCACTTTTAATTTCACTTATTTAACTAATGACGTTTTTAAGGCGTTTCTTAATAGCAATCTAAACCACAGCTGATTTATTTATGGTTATGCTGTGAATGTAGGCAACCTCATATACTCTAAAGTTTAAAACTCAAGAAAGCACGATGAGTTTTTGAGTCTCATTTTATATTTGTTTCGAGACTTATTTACGTGTTTTATTGCTATTTACATTAACATTATTACAAATGCTCATATATTTACGTAAGATAAGAAATCAAATATGTAAAATTGGTGTCAAACCAAGAAACCTGAGTACCTATAAAATGTCTTAATCAGCCTCTATAAAAGTACGTTATATGCTACGCTTGTTTGTTCCAAAATTCACTAACTTTTTTAAAACATTCATTTTTGGGCGGAGGCGGCGCTTCAAATTTACTTTTTATACTCTTTACCGAAATAGGCCCAGGCTTATTTTGTATATTTTGAGTCTTAAATTCTAAATTATTAGTTTTCTTTTTGATTTCTTGTTCTGCACGTATAAATGGCTGAGCTTTACGAAGAAAGGAAGGACTCGCGGGGTTTTTATTATTTAGTATATCATTATTACTAGCTTGGCGATCCAGTTGATTGAATTTTCTAATTGTGCTTGCAACTGACGGGATTTGCGCAGGTTTCAAGCTATTTGGCGTGATATTATTACGTATTCCTATAGAAAAAATAAAATTACCATATCTTTGTGGTCAATTAAAAGTACAAATAAAAAAACGCAAGAAAACATGCAAACGTACCTCTGTTAACTTCCGCATTTTGAATCCGCTCAGTGAATAAATTACTTTTGTTTGTAGTAGTAGTAATTGAATTCAACTGAATTTTTGGTTTAAATATACTTGTATCCTTTGCGCGTCCTTCTTTACTTTCCCGAGTGATCTTGCGTGTTTCATTTACATTGTCATTAGTTTGCGTGACTTCACCGTTTACTGTTTTTTCCGAAGGCGCAACAGTTGTAGTGCAACTAATGACGTTTATGCCGGTACAGTCACTGATTCCACTATCTGATCGCTCGCTAAAGTTACGATGGCGTACAATTTTCATATTTGGCTTGATATTGTCTTCCTCCTCTTCGCTTGAGATTGTAATTAAGTTATGATCTACAATTGTTCGATTTGGTATGACTGTCGAAGTATTATTCAAGGACGAGGAATTACGTCGATTTGCTGATAGTGTAGCCATGCGTCCCAAGGCGCGAATAGCGTTTCCGGTTTTCTAGTTTAGTAAGCACATAGAAACAACACAAACACACGTTTAAACAAAACTGAACACACACAAACGTAATTTCCATGACATACCTGCCACTTTCTACGGATAATAAACTTCTTAAGTTTATCGGTTGAAATGATGACAGTATTCTTGTGGCTTTCGGGATCTAACCAACTATGGTGCAATGATTCTTCTGCGGTCATTCGGTCTCTAAGATGTTATAATTTAGTACATATTAATGTTCAAGCGGCGATTATAATTACTCTTTTCGCTTATTTAGTAAGCGGCCAATGAAGTCGCGAGCATTCTGCGAAACGGCGTCAAAGGCTTCGTCCTCGAAGTCATAGTCGGCCCGAGTGATGTTGGCGAACGTTTCCGCATCATTCTCACCCATAAATGGCGATAACCCAGACAATCTAAGCAAATGTTTATCAAATAGAACACCATATTTAGCGTCAACAAATATGACCATAACTTGGATGCGGATACTCACAGCACGTAGCAAATAACACCCAAACTCCACATATCCGAAGCCACACTGATAGGTTCGTAGTTGATAATCTCTGGAGGAATAAATTCAGGTGTCCCAAAGAGAACGCGCACCGGTTGATTAGGGTCCAACTTTCTAGCAAGACCAAAGTCAATAATCTTAATCTCATGTGAAGTCCGGGTATGGCACATTATATTTTCTGGCTTTAAGTCTAGATGCACGATATTTTGACTATGCATATACGCAACTCCCTCGCAGATTTGCCTCATAAATAAGATGCAGTCTTTTTCAGTCAGGGTAAAGTCATCGGCCACAACTCGTTCGAATAATTCACCGCCAGAAATGCTGCAGACAAATGGAAAATCAATGGGTAATAAATATCTAATCGACTAATAAGTTCTAATTGACTTACTACTCCATGACCATGATCATTTCCTTGGTGTTCTCAAATGCAGCGGCGAGCTGCAACAATTTAGGATGTGTGAGCTGATTCATGATAGAGATTTCCTCCATCACTTTGTCCTTGTCCTTCGCGGTGCGACATTTGATGATTTTAGCGGCGAGTTTCTGTTTCGTTCGACGGTCAATTACTTTATGCACGATGCCAAAGCGTCCTTTACCTAAAGTTTCATGCAGTTCGTAATTTTGTCTGAAGTCAGTTCCGGATTCCAACTGGACTAATCGTGGTTCAAATGACGAGTTCAGACCTTTGAATCACATAAAACCACAAGTTTACGACTTAACATTCCATAACTGAATAGACTTAAGTATTACTTTCTTCTTCCATTTGAAGTACATCGGATTCTTGACTAGGATTACTGGAACCATGAATGTTATTGGCGCGCACCCTAAATACGTATCTGGCACCTGATTGCAGGCCAATGATGGGATACCTAAGAGAATGGCAATTTTCACACGCAGTCTTCCATACGTCGCTGCCGACCAAAGAGTATTCTATTGTGTACCCGGATATTTTACAACCCCCGTCGTAGGGTGAACTGCTCCAAGATACAGTCACTCGTTGGTCAGGCTCAGGGATGACATAGGGTTTCCCATTGGGAGGATCTGGAGGTCCTGGAGAGATATATTCAAGTTTAAGATACTGTTGAAATTAGTAGTCATTAAATACCTTCAACTGCCACCGACGCGAAATCAGCGTCGCTTCCAAACTGATTCTCAACGCAAACATCGTATTTTCCGCTGTCGTCTGTCGTGATGTCTTGTAGGAGAAGACAAGACTGGCGCTCATTGCATGTGATGCTGGTGCGGCCATCGTTCTTCAGCTCGCGGCCCTGCAGAAAGAATGCGCATATGAATAAATGCAGGCGCATTATTACGCGCGCATAAAAGTCATGCATGCTCGTAAAACTTTCGCTAATTGCATGTAATTATAAATATTTATACTTGGGTCTTCGCACTCAAACCACAAGGTCGGTCCACTTATCGGCGGACAAATATTTTATTGATACATATTTAAGCGCGCATCGCGCACGTCCGCCCTGAATGTTGACAGCGCATAAACGTTTCGCCGCGATAAAGAAAAACGCATCAGCAACTTCCTAATTTTGCCATTTTTGAGCATTTTATTCGAGCGTAAACATGGTGTTGTGCGCTGGTTTTAGTACTTTCACAAGGTAAAGCCGCCTGAATGATTCACGTTTGCCTCGTAACTTACGCATGATTCGCACTGACAATGAGAAGAACAGCACATCTTTTTCAATACTGCTGCTGCTGCTCGCATTGTCGTCTACGCATGACTCACAGGTAAGCAATTTGTTGTTTAATATTACGTGTATACTTCACTTGAGAGCTCAGACATCACGCGGCACAATTACGCGCAAACTTTCGAAACTTCCAAACTATGCGCAAACTAACAATAAGTCTACTTCAAATGCTCACCGCACATGTCCATCTGACGGAGGGCTGTGGATATCCGGAGTACCGGATCTTAAGGAGAATTTTCCCGCCAACGAGGACAGTAGCGTCCTTTGGTCCTTCCTGGATGACAGGCGGTTGCGTTTGATTATGGACGTCTTCGTCCACGGGCATGTTTTTCATCATGAAACTATTGTCATGCCACTGCGCGCGCGGATAATACGAGGCTCGTTTCTTGTCGATTGCACTCACTGGCTTCTGCGATTTCGCACACGGCCGCGTGTCAAGCGTGCCCGAGTTTGATATCACACGCAATAGCGTGCTGCAACTGACCGAAAACGGCGCGGAGGAATCAGCACGACCGACTGCTGCCGCGGTGTTCGACCTACTCAACGCTGGTGTTGTCGGCGGACCGCGATGTGGTCGTTCTCCCGTCCGCGACGACGAGCTAGCCACACTACTAGCCACGCAACGTATCCTACCGGAGTCTTCATGTGTCACTCCGGTAATCCGAAGTATACTGATGTCGCCGTGATCTTCTACCTGCAGAAAGAATGCACAAGAGGTGAGGTACGCACGTATACTACGTGTTAATACGCAACTGTAGATGATGATAGACGACTTACCAAAAATCTCTTATCGCTTGACTGTACCCTTCGAGCGGACACCTCCCAGCTTATCAGTATCCGTGTACGTGCCTTGTATCGCACACAAAACGCAGCTGATTCGCCGAGGAAGGCAATAACCGGATTCGGTGACTTGACAAATTCCAGCGAGTTTGTTCCGTTTTGTCTACCAGCACTTCTCAACTTTTTACCTGTAATGCATTCACTCAGTTAGACCACTATCTGTATGACTTAATAGAATAATAGTACATGCAGCATCACACCATATCATTAGTTACACGCAATCTGCTGGTGCAACAAACACACATTTTTAAGGTCACCTTCAAAATATCTACTACAAGCATATGTAATTCTCATACCCAATAATCCAAGAGCCTGTAGCTACAATTTAGAAATATAATAAATTATGTACATCAGGTGTAATAAGTACACATAATGCTAAAAATCCAAATCAATTTATTGCCCATTTTTACGTTCACTATGACTCGCGACTTATCCTAGGTATGCACACATTTACTGACGAACATGAACATGAATTCGTTGAACATTTATCAACAATAAAATCTATCATAGGTATAATACACAAGAATAAAAGAATAAATAGAACTACGCCTCTTACTCACCTTTAACAATCAGCTTACATTTGGACATTGCCTCACCAAAAACGTTATAGACTTCAAAACGATAATCGCCGCCGTCGTCCACAGACGCGTTTGGAATTATTAGGGAGGCATTGCCTCTGCCGTCATCTTTCTGCTGGAAATCTTTACAGTCGGGAAGTACGCATCCGTCCTTCACCCAGACAATATCGTGAGATTTCCCCGCGCCGTAATTGACTTTAAGAACCAAATCATTGCCTTCCTCGGCGTTTAAAATCGGCGGTAATGTCTCGTAAATTGTCGGGGCGGTCATGTCTTTATCATATTCGTGGATATGTTTCACATCGGACACAAAGTTACGTGCCTGGTATGGCGCTGACAGTGCGCGAGTATGTTTATGATCGTTATAATGGTATATCCTTGGTATAGGTGAGATTCCCAAGGCAAACTTTCTTCGAGGATTGTACGGTGATTCTGTTCTCATGCGGGTTTCCTCAGAGTGAGGGAAATAATGCGCTATTACGTCCAATCTGGCAGTGGCTTCTACTCGGCCAATATCGTTCTCGATTATAACGCGATAGAAGCCGGAATCTCTAAGAACCACATCGCGAATTTCTAGTATTCTTAAGTCATCTTCTTCCTTGATGCTTATACGCCCACCTGGGCTTAGTATTTTCTTGTCTTTATCCCAGATAGCCCAAGGGTCTGGATGCCCAGATACGGAGGCTTGGAATCTGATTGTGGAACCTTCTTCGGTTACCTTATGTCGAGGAATTGCGAATAATCGAGGAGGTATGCATCGATTCCGGGGTACCTTTGGTGCCCTGCGTGGTGTTACTTCTCGCATGCGGCCACGCGGAGATGCGCTTCTAGTTGGTGGTCTTTTATATCCAGATAATAACGTGTCTGACTGTGTGGAAGAACAAATCGTTTCAATTTCTAGAGGAGCAAGGTGATCTCCAAGTAGGGCTTCTTTAGATTCCGGCACTAATTTATAAGAGATGATAAAAACTTTCAGATAAAATTTCAAACATCCCAAGAAAATTAAATACCGTCAACAATAAGACATGCAGAAGTACAGGCTTTGCCTAAATCATTATAAGCAACGCAAGTGTAGACACCTTCATCTTCAGGGTAGATCTCTTGAATGAATAACCTTGGATTGGTACCGTCAAGATCTGCCTTGAAGTCGCCCTCTAAACGTATAATCTTGCAAGTAAAAAATATCAAGTTAATTAAAATGTTTTAATATCCATTGAACAAATCCTACTTTTCCATTCTTCTCCCAACGAATATTTGGTGGAGGTGTACCTTCAACTTTGCATTCAAAAGACACAGAGTCCGAATCGCAGCAGCGAATGTCTTTCAACGGTACTGCAATCCTAGGTAACGTTTGAACACTTCTGCAAACAGAAACCCACAACAAAGTATTAAACATTACATATAATAATATTATACATGACATTGAGTTATGGCGTACCCTAGGCGTTTGGTCGTCGAGCCGGCGCCCAGCAAGTCTTTGACCTTAATTTGTAATGAAATTATTGCTTTGGCTTCGCCGTGACAGTTCTTGGCGAAGACAGTGTACGTTCCGGTAAAGTCCAGCTTCGCCTGCGGTATTTCCAAGCGATACTCGGGGCCTTCGCCGATGCAGTGGAAGTGTGGCGCGTCTCGGTAGTACTCCGGCTACAAATACACAGAAACACAGCAAAAGTGTAATAATTAATTTGGAAATAGCCCAATAATTTAAGCGACATATGTTCTCCAGAAATGCCAAAGATTTTCCAAATTTTTATGCTGGAATGTTAACTGAAGTGACAAAATGATTAATTTCAGGAATGGATTTAAAAGTATAAAACTTATCTACATATGCAGAAAATATTCTAACAATTTTTTTAGTTATAATTCCGCACGTATGCTGTTTATATCAAGCAATCAAGTAAACAGTACGCAGTTGACTCTCTCGCGCATTCACTGTTACAGTTTCTCTGTTGCAACGCACAAGCTGAAGAGTTCATCCGGTAATGCGCCATCAGGTATATAAAAATTAATTTATAACCACAATATGCGCTGCCCATGGAAAATACCTGATGAAACCTGATGCATGCACTGAAAATGACACACTGATAAGAATTCGCGTGAAATAAACATATTTCTTGTGCCGAAAGTTCATGGTTCTTGCATTCCTCGTCTTGCTCTTGGCTTCAGTTTAAAGATATTATGGAACTTCGCACTAATTACTTACGCTGACCGCTCGCTGGTCAACATCTCCAGGCTGCCATGCGCCAGTTAAAAATTATGCAAGCCAGTTGTTTACGTCGCCTACGAAAAATCGCGCGTGGCCCACGCAATTTGAAAATACACGGCGCGAGAAGGCGCTCTCGAATGGCCACAGCGTGTGTGCATCGAACATTTGGTCAGTGTCGAGCAACAACCTTGCAAGGTTCCAATGTTTTATTTATAGCTTGCGGCGTGGACCGTTAGGTAACCCAAAATCAGCAATTGAATTTTGTATTTCATCGTCCTAACCCTTTATAGATATGTATCGGTTTTTCTATCGCAGCAACCAGAATGTCGATGTCTTAAAATAGTGGCAAGTGCAAAAGTTGCACATCAATTATAATTACATCAGGCAGCGCTATTTAATTTGATATCTATAGTGAATTACGTACGAAGCACTGGTGTGCTGCGCTGATGATGGTCATGCAGTCAGCAGTTCACAAGATCAATTCCTTTCGTGCGTGCCGCGCGAATGAGACCGATGAAGTCGATTGAATTGATTACGATCATTGCAATGCAATGTGCATTGTTAACAGTGAAATGCTGAATTCACGACGACGACCTAATGAGCGGCAAGGCAATGAATTTATGAAGAGATTGTTTTACAAAAAAGTGCCGCTTAGATGTCTTTTTCTTGGTATTCACTTTACTGATAAACTCAAATAATACTGATTAGTTACTCATTTGTTTTGTGAAAATAATCAATGTTTTAATTATCTAAAAAGTCATTAGTGACTAATGTTTTCTATAAATTTTTTATAGTTTTATAGTTTCTGAAATTGTTTGTAATACAATTTTGTAGATCAGTAAGCAGAGTTTAATGCTGCAATTCTGTGCTCTGTGAGACGGACATAAAGTGGAAAAAAATTTACACGAATATACATTCGTCTGCTGCGCATTGTCCGGTTCACTGGTTTATTGCCTTTATAAATTCGCATGATTTATGTTTACGATGCGCGTGTCTCCTACTATCTTCGCTCCTGGACCGCCAGCCGGATGCCAATACAGTTTGCTTAATTTTCAGCGATGCGCGAAAGCGAATGCGATCATCGATCGCATCACGCTTTCTTGTCGGACAGCAGGATGCAAATACGTATTAATTTGAACTAGCTGCAGATGGGCGCTCAAAGGACATGCCAGGCTGCAGAGAATTTATGAAGGCCGCATGCCACTGCCGCGCAATAATAAAAAAGATCTTAACGAGCAATTCAACAATTTCAACTGACCAGCCAAGCCAGGGCAGGGAATGCAATTATTCGATGCGGCCTTTGGAGCTTTTGCGATTTCCCCTTTTGTTATCAGATTGCTGGCGATTCATAATAACGGTATCGCAATTATCGGCAGTTTTGATAAAATTTGCACACTTCTTGTGCTTGTAGTCTTATTGTAAAATGTATAAAAAACATTGGTATCTGACACATGTGGATGCGAATTATGACCGACATGCGCCCAATGTTTTTATCAATAGGCGCCACCGCCGATCGCGAGAGCAAACTTCTGTCGCGTGTTTGAATTGGTCGACGACCGCCAATGTAATTAAAAGCGATAAATTGCAAATAAAATTCGCAATCAATCTACTTATGCTTATGGTAATGCTTATTAGTTAATGCAAATAAGCCACTTACTCACAAAGCTTGTTGGTGCAACAGTTGTTTGCTCGCAAGTAATTAATTTTCTTATCTTAAAGTATACAATCACAAACAACTTGTTTTACGTGATAAACTAAATAATAAAAATGTTCTTCTATGTTAACAGAAAACACACAAGCTGTGAAACCGATGAAGCATCGATAATAACTGCATGCTGATCTAGAAATACAAGTACATAGATCCTAACCAAGTTGAGAATTTCAAGCGCAATCTAGCAATGAAATTGTTTTTCTAATATATTTCTAACTTTATACTTCAAACTTTTCTCTCGATAAAAATTTCTATTTGAATACAATACTCAAGGAATGATTAATTGTCGAGAAATTCTATTATGATTTAAATTATGGTATGCAAAGTCATAATTAAGTCGACTATATCTTCAGACAGCTCGGCGCATAACTTTCTAATCTTGTCAAATTATTATATGGAGATTAAGCAGAGATTAAAGCGCAGCAAGATACTTGCACCAGCATTTTTTTGAGTTGTATTATCGAAATGAATGGAAACATATTATTGTAGTCTGAGAATGAACGCATTTATAAGGTAAAAGTAAAATGGTGCCAATGCCAATAATTATTTAAACTGGCACATGAAGGATCAATTAGAATACATATAAGTATATTTAGCCAGTAATAGTCGGTACTAGCTTGGTACCTGCTTGTAGCATTTGATAGTTACTGAGAAACCACGGTGCATTACAGCAAATTAAGAAAGAACTGTTAGTCTCTCAGCGAGACAGTTAAATTTACGGTGATATTTCATCAATACACTTTCAACGAGTTATTCGGTCGGCAATTATGTCTAATGTGATTGACTGATTATTCCATTTAGAGAAGTGACATTATCGCAACCAAGTTCATTAGCAATTTCGTATTTCCCATTAAGGCTCATTTGCATATGATTAAAGATGAACTTAGTAACAATTTTCTAATAAGGATAAACATGCGATTTATGCGGAATGCTAATCAACATTAATTAACTTGCTGCATTATGCATATTAATTTACGAGACAGATATATAATATCGAGCCTGACAATAAACTTAAGACGCTCCCAAGTATGTTTGCTAATTATTCTATGTACAATGCAAGTACGCAGTATAAATATGAACGTATTTATAGCAACAAGATGTTAATACCGTATTTAACCAAAGCAAATGCATAACAATAAGTCACCGTCAACTTATTGGAGGCTCGTTGCGCAAACGCTAAGCAATGAATGCGCTCGGTCGACGACAAATGCATGTTCGTGGGTATGTTT
Organism: Aleochara bilineata; assembly: GCA_003054995.1. NCBI lineage: Eukaryota > Metazoa > Arthropoda > Insecta > Coleoptera > Staphylinidae > Aleochara > Aleochara bilineata. The sequence goes on along the minus strand of NBZA01006714.1, from coordinate 88,974 downwards.
GTTGTTAGCATGTAAAAGCGCAGTTGCATGACCATTTAACGATCGTATTACACATTTGCGAAATCAATGTCGCAAGATTGGAAAGAACGCATTCACCTACGCAAATCTACACGCATTGAAAATGGTATGACTAATATCAATGTATGCTTCGTGTTCGTCGTGCTTCATAAAACTTCCCATCACAGAAATATATTCCTATTCTTACCTTAAGGAAATCGCGGAACCATAGAACGTCCGGTTTTGGATCACCGATGACTTCGCAAAGGATGACGACGTCGTCACCTTCAAACGCGACCGTGTTCATGGGCTTTGTCAAAAACGTCGGCTCCTTAGAATACCTGCTCGTAAATAAAACGACAATTGCATCTTTATTAGCGGCGCATCTGAAGATGCATATCGCGGATAATTGCTTACGGCAGTTCACGCTGCTCCTTCTGAATGGCTTCCTCAGTCTCCTCGCTCTCTTCGAGACTACCGAACTTGCTGATAATCTCCACGGTCGCATTCGTTTCGGCTCTGCCGATCTCGTTGGTGGCCACGCAGGTGTAGACGCCAGCATCGCCAGATGTTACCGATCCGACCATGAGTTCAATGCGGCCGTCGTGCGATAACGTCGACACTGTTTTGCGCGATGGTCGCAGGCGCATTCCATTCCGGTACCATACGACATTCACCGTCGGATACGCTTCCACCCATGCGGTAAGATGTATCTGGTCACCCTCGTTCAGCTGCAGTTTGGCCGGATTGCATGCGCTTTTAAATACCGGCGAGGTATAAGCTTTAACCCCGTGGTCGACCACAAGTCTACATCTACAAGAGACCGACCCAAAAACATTCTTCGCGATGGCGCCATAAATGCCAGAATCCTCAACTGAGGTCTTGAAGAATTCCAATGTGTGGAAATTGTTCTCGGACCATTGTACCCTGTTTGTGTCCATTGACAGAACCACACCGTTCTTGGTCCATATTACAGTAGGTGCCGGTTGACCTGATACTTGGCAAGTTATCCTAACTGGGTAACTTGCTTGAACGCGGCGATCCCGTAATCTCATGGTGAACTGTGGTGGAATCTCAATTTGGCCATCTTCTAGTGCCCTATAAAATGTATACATAAATAATAATAATAATATTCATAAAACTCTTTAAATTTCACAAATTTCTTACTTTCTAAGATTTTCATCTGCAACCAACAGTTTGGCATCGTCTACAATAGCCAGACGAACAAAAGACGCCACTCTTCCAACTTTGTTAATGGCTTCGCATGAGTATCTTCCGCCATCATTAGACCGTACTTTCTTGATAGTTAAAGAGCAAATACCATTGTTGTTGTTTATAATTAACCGAGGGTTTTCTTGAGGATTCAACTCAAACCCATCGCGGTACCAACGGATTTGAGCTTTGGTGTCGTCGCGTATATGACATACAAAAACACAGTCTGTACCCAAAAGGGCTTTCGCATGTCCCGGTAAGTTCTTGATAATTTCTGGTAACTCAATATGCCGACCCACAATAATGGGTTCACTACTAACAGGATCACCCCAGCCATATCTATTCCGTGCTGTTATTCTAAACTGGTATTCAGCATTCGGCGCCAAGTTGAAGGCATCGAAGCTGTTCAAAGGTGTCATACCAAGTTCAACCCATCTGGTTTCACCTCCTTTCTGCCAGGCGTCTACTTTATATGCCAGAACGGGCGCGGCACCCCGATAGTCAGGTTTAGCCCATGTTAATGACACCCAATTGGTCCCAGTGTCAACTAATAGTGGTGATGAAGAAATTGGTCCTGGTACATCTAAAGAAAAATTATAATTTTTTAAAAATATGACATAATTGATAATTAATTAGTGTGGTACTAACAATGGTGACCAACTAAATATTGTAGAAAATCTGATATCGCACACTTGCGGCTACCCCACACACTTCTTATCAGCGACAATGTATTAATACCACTGTGGAGGCCATTTGTGAATGTGTTGCCCTCAATTGTTAGCGAGAATCTCATTTCTCCGAATTACACTAAATCAGGCGCACACTTATATAATTCAAAGGGTTTGGGCGTTAGTTTAGTTTTAGTTCGTCAACTACGTCTACTCACTAGTGGAATGGTTAAATGTTCACTGGCAATTAGATTGACATTAAACAAGCAATACAAATAAACAGGTGAGTGAAATCATTGAGGTCACGCGATAATTTTAGCCGAAATCTATTTACCTTTGAGGTACTGCCGCTCCTGGTAGCTTGGAATCTCGTCGAGAATTTCTGACCCAGTGCGACGCGTCAGCGGCGACGCTGACCGCGCGCGGACACGGAGTTTGACGGTAAAGAATGCTCGATCACATCCGTGGCGATTTTTCGCCAGGATACAATACGTCCCCACATCGTTATCAGATGCACGCTTCAAACTAAAACGGGTATAATCATCCGAGGTGAACTTCAAACACCTGTGACTGTTCGTGATATCTTTTAGTCCTTTCATCAACGTGACCTTGGGTCTGGGGTCACCCGCAAGTCGGAAAGATACAGTGATATCTTCTCCATAAGCAATGTGCAAATCTGTGTCTGGTCTCGATAGGAACATTGCTGGTTTCCCATCGTGCATCCTTGAAGGATTCACAATATTCACATAAGCGGTCGTTTCAATTTTTCCGTAGGAATTGCTAGCTTTGAATGTATATTTTCCGATGTCAGTCTCTAGTGCTTTGGGTACTACTAAAGTGTACACCCCATGCTCGTAGTAACTCTTATGTCTTTTTGAAATCTTTGAAAGTATTGTGTTATCCTTATACCAATTGAATTCTGTGGGTTTGCCCTTGACTTCGACCTGAAGTGCAAGAACACCTCCACTTGGTATGTACGCATCGGTGAGAACATTACCAAGGTGCGGTCTTCTAGAATCTGTAACCGTTTTGGAAGTGGTTCTGTCACTCCGAGAATAAATAAAATCGTTCTTTCCAGTAAAGCTCACATGGTGGGAGATTTGATCACTCCAAGAACTGTTCTCCGCTCGACAAGAATAACACCCAGAGTCTTCAACTGTAGGGTTCTGTATTGTTAACTTGCAAATGCCATCGGCCAAGTAGTAAAGTTTAAACCGATCATCTTGAGTGATTTCTTTGCCATCCTTAAACCAAACAATCGTCGGCGCTGGATGGGCTCTAATTCTACACTCAAGTGTAAGTTCATTATCGGAAAAACGATATTGTTCGCGAATTGGTCGTGTGAATGTTGGAGGAATTGGCGTGGCTTCAAACCCTTCATAAACTTTCAGTTCAGCTCTAGTTGAATTCGTGCCATGAATGTTTTTAGCAACACATGTGTACTCGGCGGAATCCGCGACAGATGTATTAAGAAATTCAAGAGTTGCTATACCATCAACGTAATAAGTCATATATGTTTTTCCTACCCCTAAAGGTAGCCCGTTCTTGAACCATTCAATATGGGGATCTTCAGGTGATAAAATTATACACATTAGCTTGACACGTGTACCAGCAGTCGCCGTCCTGTTTGTAAGACCAGTGCAAAAAGATGGTCGTTTATCCATAACATTTCTACCTGCAACACGCAACGGCTTGGATTTTTCTAAACTTTCTTGTTCTTTCAGAGATTTTGTTCTAACTGGACTGCGTCCTCGCCGTTGGTATGATTCGTCCTTGCGGGATGGAAGATCTTTTGGAGGTGAGGATATTTTGTTATCTTTTTGTGATACACGTCTTGGTGCCTTTTCAACTTTAGTTAGTGTCTCAACTTGCGCTCTGTACTGAATCTCTTCTGTTGCCTTTGCCTCCCTTTCTGCTTTTTCGGCTTCTTCACGAGATGCTTTTTCTTTTGCATGTTTTACTGCCATCTCGTCTATTTCATTTGCGAGTTGTTCTTTAGCTTCTCTATTAGCTTTTTCATTAGCTTCTCGATTGGCTTTTTCTTTGGCATCTTGTTCAGATCGGAGTTTTGCTCCTCTTTCTTCAGCTGCCACCTTTTCTTTTTTCTTTTTCTCTTTTTCTTTTGCCTCTTTCTCTTCTTTTGCTTTCTTAACTGCGTCTTTTTTCTCTAATTTTTCCTGCGTATCCTTTGCATGCTCTGCTTTTAGTTTTTCTTCTTTTTCTGTCATTTGTTTCATCTTTTCTTCCTTGTCTCTAGCTTCCTTCTCTTCCGTCTCTTTGGCTTTCTTTTCCTTTGATTCTTTTTCAGCCTTTTCTTTAATCACCTTCTCTGTTTTTTCTTTAGCATCTAGTTCCGCTTGTTCTTTAGCTTTCCTTTCAGTTTTTTCCTTAGCTTTTCTTTCTGCTTTAGCTTTAGCTTCTTTTTCCTGACCTTCTTTTTCTGCTTTTAATTTTGCTTCCTTTTCAGCCTTGTCGTTCTCTAACTTTTCTTTTTCTTCTTTTTCTTCTCTTTCAATCTTCTCCTTCAATGCTTTTTCTGCTTTCAATTTCTTTTCTTTTTCTTCGGCCTCGTTTTCTGCTTTGGATTTAGCTACTTTTTCTGCTAATTTCTTTGTTTCTTTTTCTGCCCTATCCTTTGCTTCTTTTTCAAGTTGGTCCTTAGCTTCTTTTTCTGCTTTTAATTTCTCATCTTGTGCCGCTTTTAATTTTTCTTTCTTCTCGGCTTGTTGTTTCCCTTCACTTTCATGTTTGGTTTTTAACTCAGTTTCTTTCTTAACTCTTGCCTGTTCATCTTTTTCAGATTGTTCCCTAACTGCCTTCTCATTTGCATCTGCTTTTAATTTTGCTTCATGTTCCGCTTTTTCCTTTCTAACTTTTTCAGCCTCTTCGTTTCGTTCTTTATTTTCTTTATCTGCTTTTTCTCTTGCTTCTCGTTCTGCTTTCTTTTTGGCTTTGTTTTCTTCATTTAGTTTGGCCTCATTGTCAGCCTTTTCTTTAGCTTCTTTTTCCTTATTTAGTTTAACTTCTTTCTCGGCCTTTTCTTTAGCTTCGATTTCTGCTTTTAGTTTTTCGGCATTTTCAGCCTCTTCTTTTGCTCCTTTTTCTGCTTTTAACTTGCTTTCTTTCTCAGCCTTTTCATTAGCTTCTATTAATTGTTCTGCTTTTAATTTAGCTTCTTTTTCAGCATTCTCTTTAGCTTCCTTTTCAGCTTTTAGTTTGTTTTCGATCTCTGACTTTTCTTTAGCTTCCTTTTCAGCCTTTAATTTGGCTTCGTGCTCAGCCTTTTCTTTTTCTTCTTTTAGTTTGGCTTCGTTCGCAGCCTTTTCTTTAGCTTCTTTTTCCGCCTTTAGTTTAGCTTCTTTCGCGGCCTTCTCTTTAACTTCCTTCTCAGCTCTTAGCTTGGCTTCGTTTTCGTCTTTCGCAGCCTTTTCTTTAGCTTCCTTTTCAGCTTGTAGTTTGGCTTCGTGTTCAGCCTTTTCTCTTTCTTCTTTTAGTTTGGCTTCGTTCTCAGCCCTTTCTTTAGCTTCATTTTCCGCCTTTAGTTTGGCTTCGTTCTCAGCTCTTTGTTTAGCTTCATTTTCCGCCTTTAGTTTGGCTTCGTTCTCAGCCTTTTCTTTAGCTTCTTTTTCCGCCTTTAGTTTAGCTTCTTTCGCGGCCTTCTCTTTAACTTCCTTCTCAGCTTTTAGCTTGGCTTCGTTTTCGTCTTTCTCAGCCTTTTCTTTAGCTTCCTTTTCAGCTTGTAGTTTGGCTTCGTGTTCAGCGTTTTCTTTTAGTTTGGCTTCGTTCTCAGCCTTTTCTTTAACTTCTTTTTCCGCCTTTAGTTTGGCTTCTTTCTCAGCCTTTTCTTTAGCTTCCTTTTGAGCTTGTAGTTTGGCTTCGTGTTCAGCCTTTTCTTTTTCTTCTTTTAATTTGGCTTCGGTCTCGGCCTTTTCTTTAGCATCTTTTTCCGCTATTACTTTGGCTTCTTTCGCAGCTTTCTCTTTCGCTTCAGCTTTTACCTTTTCTTTTTCTTCTTTTAGTTTGGCTTCGTTCTCGTCCTTTTCTTTAGCTTCCTTCTCAGTTTTTATTTTGGCTTCGTGTTCAGCCTTTTCTTTTTCTTCTTTTAATTTGGCTTCGTTCTCGGCCTTTTCCTTAGCATCTTTTTCCGCTTTTAGTTTGGCTTCTTTCGCAGCCCTTTCTTTGTTTTCTTTTTCTTTCACTTCTTTTTCAGCCTTTTCTTTAGCTTCACTTTCCGCTTTTAGTTTTGCTTCTTTCTCTTTCTCAGCCTTTTCTTCAGCCTTCTTTTGCGCTTTTAATTTAGATTCTTTCTCGGACTTATCTAAAGATATCTTTTCTGCTTTTACTTTAGCTTCTTTATCAGCCTTCTCTTTTGCTTCTGTTTCTGCTTTAAGTTTCTCTTCTTGCAGTACCTTTTCTTCGATTTCTGCTTTTAATTTAGCATCTTGTTCAGCCTTTTCCCGATCGGCGCTTTCGTTGGCTTCTCTATTGGTTTTATCCTTAGCTTCCTGATCCGCTTTTTCTTTCGCTTCCATCTCTGCTGTTTCCTTTGCATTATCTTCTACTACTACTATCTGTTCGTTAGATTCCTTTTCTTCTTCTGCTTCCTCTTCAACTTGTAAGTTTTCTTTAATTTCAGCTGAAACCGCTGCATCTGCGTACTTGATAGCAATCAGTGCCTCATACAGTTTCGACAATGCGTTATGCAAATCTTGGAAATTTTCAACCAAGATGTTTTCCGTTTTACATTTATTTATCTGATCAACAAACTTTGTAGAATTATCCTGGACTAATGTCAATGCTTTTTTCACTAACAGTCCACCTTCATTGTCATCAATTTGATTCTTTGTTGTATTAATGCCTTCGACAATATTGGAAACTGGAAGTGTTAACTGCGCAGTTTTATTGATAATTTGCTCTCTTAAATCCTGGATTCCAAAACTTAGAATTGTGTGCTCAATATCTTTCAAAGGTGTTTCTAATCTACCAAACAATAACCTTACACTTTGTGTATCTTCTTTTGTAATAATATTAATGTCTTTATCTAGAACTTCAACAATTTCGCTTAAACTATATACAAGTTTCTGAATCCTATCAGATTCGTTCAAGGTTTCAATATGTTTCAAAATTTTGTTTATACTACCGCTCAATTTTTTAAATAATCCGTCTAAGGATTTAAATTCCTGTAGTGGTTTTGTTTCTTTAAGACACTTCTCCAATGTTTGTAAGTTTTTCTTAAGATCATCACTTTTTTGAACAACTTCTGAAGATTTGTCTTGTAATTCTTTCAGTACAACTTGATTACATGTTACAACGCTTTTAATTACTGATAAATTTTTATAGTTTTCTTTAACACCTGACGTTTCTTCTTCGTGGATTAAAATATCCCCGATAGCATTGATTTCAGAATGTATATCAATTACTGGATCACATAGGCTCTGAAGAGATTCATAAATATTTCCTTTCCGACTCTTTTTGTTGAAAGTTTTAATTGTATCATAAAGAGATTGTACATCGTCTGTTATTAATTTAATATTAACCACTTCCTTAATTGGTAACCGTTTATACTCCATGGCCAATATTGATTGTTTCACGTCACCAATTTTCAATTTTAATGTTTTTACAGCGTCAAATGTTTTTGCGCATGCCGACAGTTTCTCCAAGTTTGACTGAACAGACTCTAAAGCGTTTAAAATTTGAGGTTTTTCTGACTGCAATATTTCCGGTTGATTTAAAACATTAGCTGCATTAACTACAGTAGATGCAAGCTGCCTTAATGGCGCCTCTGCAATTTTAAGTTCTTCTAAAACTTCCATATTTGACAAGAACTCATCAGCATGTAAATGTTCATCAATAATAAATTGTACTGCTTTTAAGGGTTCTAGAACTTCCAAAATAGACAAAACACCTTTTTGAGAATTTGCTTTGAGTTCATTTTGTTTTGAGTCTAAGCGCTTCACACTGTTTTCAACTATTTCTAATACGGCCTTTAGTGGTTTCAGAGAATCTTTACTGGTTTCAAGTTTGATGTCTTTCTCAAGTTGCATGTTTATTTCCGATAACTGACCTTGAAGTTTTTCCAGTGGAAGTTTAACCGATTCAGCTTTAATTGCGTTATTTATGTTTTGAATTTCATTTGCAAACTGCTCAGTTGCCATTAATAATTGATTTTTATCCACAGTTGCACTTTCTTTGATATTGGCAATCACATTCTGAATCGCTGTACAATATTCTTCTAATGGTTGATCTAATATTTTAACCTTTTCCGACTCAACGCAAGTTTCTGGGGTTGACAATGTTTCAAGTTGTTGTAATCCTTCTTGTAGTTCATGTAAGGTTGGTTGTAGTTCACAAACTTGGAGAGTTGCTTTCTGAACCCCCTTTGTTTTAACTTCAAAAACTTTCGCGTACGTCTCTTGAATTTTATTCTCTAATTGTTCCACGTATTTCTTGGTTGGTAAAATATTAAAAGTGATTTCCGCTTTTTGCAAATCATTCTTCACTTGGTCTAATTTTAAGGCTAATGGTTCAATATTTGAATTAATAATAATCTTGGTTTTAAGTATATCAAGCTTTTCGCACAACTTAGCTTTAGATATTTTAATTTCTCCTGGTCTTGCTAATACTGAGATTACTTCTTCTATTACTCCTGCTAAATTCTCTAAAGGTTTTTGAAGAGTTTTTAGTTCTTCGCATGCTACTACTTCTTGAGTTTCTTCAGTAAGTTTTACGTAGTCAAGAGCTTGTTCTAAAGGCTTTTCCAAAGCAGTGATGGCTAGAGAAGCATTAATAGGAGTAGATTTGAGAGTCTCTATCTGTTGGTGAATTATATTCAATGGTAATTTTACCTCATTAAGCGTTATTTGTTCCTTTTTAGCAAAAGTGTCTTGTATTTTTGTTAAGGTGGCATTTAAAAATTTTAAAGATTCTGTTATTTTAACGTCAAGATTTTGAGGAGCTTGCAGTTCTTCAATAGCACACTGAAGTTTTCCAATACTTTTACTAATGTTAGCCTTATCTAATTTAATTTCATCAGTTTTTAATCCTTCAGAAATTTCATTAATTGTAGAAGTTAATTGTGACACAGGCGCCTTCAGAATATCCAAAGCATCTAAATCTCTGCTTTCTTTTGTAATATTTTCTTCCAATGATTTTAAAGGTTCTAGTATTTCAGATATAATAGCTTTCTCTCCAGACTTAACACCTTCTTTAGAAGAAACTAAGACCTTAACACTTTGTTGGATAACTTGCAATGGTTGTTTAATCCTTTCAACTTTTTCAATTAACATCCTATTTTCAATTTGGCTGAGAGTACCACAAAGTTGTTCAAGTTTAAGATCAACAACTTGCGCGCCTTGAACATTCGCGAGATTTACTTTAGCTTCTTCAAGATTGTGTTTTAATGCACTCATTTTATTAAATAATTGCTTCTGTACGTGAACATCTGTCGATTCTAATTGCGTTGCCACTTCCTTGATAGTCGCAGTAACTTCATTCATAGACGCTGATACATTTTCTAACTTTTCAACTATTTCAGGCTCATCTTCAACTTGCTCTAAGGTCGCTTTCAGTTCATCTAAGGGTGCGCTTATTTCTACAATAGAAGTCAACGCAGTGGTTGGTTTTGATTCGATATGTTCTAACTTCGCATTCATTGATTGCACCTCCATCTGCATTTCTTCTATGGGTAACTGAAGGGGTGTAGATAGTTTTTGCCTCATAACGTTGAGTATTTTCGTAATTTGATTTGAGAGTAGTTGAAGCGAAGGTTCCGTGGTGCAGATTTTTTGAATTTCTGGAGCGACACAAACTTTCTGTGTTTCTATCAAAACTTGTTCAATTCCAGAGGAGAATTCTTTCAACTTATTTGGTTTCTTGCTAAGGTCTTTTAAAATATTTCGCAGATTTTGAATTGGTAGCGAAAATAATTCAAATGAGCTGAGACAAGTTTCTTGTTCCTGTTCTAAAGTTGATAAAGCGGCCATGAAATCATTGATTGGCTGTTCTAATGATAACAAAATAGCGGCTCTGGATTTTATATTTAATTTGGTCTTAAGTTGAGCAAGAACTTCTTTCAAAGAAGTGATAGATTCTTTGATTGGGTTTACTATTTTCGGTTTTTCTTCATCAATTTCTTTTGAAGTTTCTGCTGTGAGTTCTGTAATAACTGTTGACAACTCAGCGGTAAAAGCTTTGAGATTATTTTCAATAGCAACAGAAACTTGTTTTTTCTGAATAATTTCTTTTAATTCACGCAACGTCTTGCACAGGGCTTTTTTCTTTATTTCTGAAAGCTTTGTCATGCTAGTAGCTGCTTTAAGAGCTACTGAAACATTTTCTACATATTTATTAAGATAATCTAGTAATTCAACTTGTTTAGCTTCCTTTTCTTCAAGAGTGGCAATAGTTTCAATAAGAGCATGCAAAGGTTGTTCTAATTTTGTTACGACTTGCAACTGTGCATTTGTTTTAACACCGTCTTTAATAATTTCTTCATGTAATTGTTGCATTGACTTCTTGATTTTGCTTTCATCGTGTTTCACACTTTCTGTCTCTTTTACTTGTTGTAATGCAGCTTGCTCCATACATTTTTCAACTTCTGATATTTGCGCTGATAACGCTTTTAAAGGTTGCTGAATGACAACCAACTTCTCCAGTTTTTCAGGCTTTTCAATAATACGCTTTATTTCGATAAATGCTTCAGCTACATCATGCTTCTTTTGATCAACTTCTTCCGGAGAAGATAATGAGTCTACATTCGTAATTGCGGCAGTAAGTTGTTGAATAGGTTGTACCAGTTCTTCAAAGGTTTCACCGTTTAACTGACTTTCTTCATGAGAAGCAACGGATTCTATTAATGTAGCAAGTGGCGAATCTAATTGTGCAACTGACAAAACTGCCTGTTGTGCTTCGTTTTTCAAAGTGTGTGACTTTGCTTTAATTTCCTGTATTTTATTTTGTAACTCAACTAACACACCTTTTGTTTTCTGTATTTTTTCTTTCTTTTGAGAGTGTTCTGATACTTGTGCCACACATTTTTCTATTTCAGTTATTTTGGCAGACAACGTTTCTAAAGGTTGTTTAATAACTTCCATTTTTTCGAGTTTCTCAGGTTTATTAATTGCTTGTTTAATATCTGCCAATGCTTCAGAAACTTCTTGCTGTTTCTTAATAACTTCTTCGGGAGAAGATAAAGCTTCTATATTTGTTATAGCAACACTTAATTTCTGAATCGGTTCCGCAAGTTCTTCAAGTTTTTCGATATTTAATTTAGTTTCATCATGAGATGTCACGCATTCTGCTAGAGCAAGAATGGGTGCTTCCAATTCTACAACGGAGAGAACAGCTTTTTGTTCTTCGTTCTTTACTTCTTCTAGCTTAGGTTTTATTTCATGTAATTGTGCTTGTAACTTAACTAAGACCGCTTTAGTCTTTTCCAACTTATTTTTATCTGCCGTAGGAATAAAAGCAATTTGCGCTACACATTTCTGAACCTCTGATATTTTTACTGATAACGCTTCCAAAGGTTTTTGGATTATTTCTAGCATTTCATGTTTTTCAGGCAAATCGATAACGCGTTTAATTTCAGCTAATGCTTCAGCAATTTCTTGTTTTTTCTGATTAACTTCTTCAGGTGCAACCAAAGCATCTACATTACTTATGGTGGCAGTCAATTGTTGTATTGGTGCTTCTAATTCCGCAAATTGATCAATATTTATTGTATTTTCTTCTTGTAGAGAAACACATTTTATTAAATTAGCTAAAGAATGATCTAATTCTGCAACAGAAAGTAAGGCTTTTTGTGCTTCGTTTTTAATAGTTTCTGGTTTAAATTTGATTTCCTGGATTTGACTTTGTAATTTTCCCAAAACAGCTTTTGTCTTTTCTAGTTTCTGTTTTTCTGCTTCGAGTGGTTGTTCGGTTATAGCTTTTTGGGCAACAGATTTCTGAACTTCAGATATCTTAGCAGAAAGCGCTTGTAGCGGTTCTTGTAAAACTTCTAACTTTCTAAGTTTTTCTGGCTTCTCAATAACATGTTTTATTTCAGCTAGAGCTTCAGCAACCTCGTGTTTCTTCTTCTCCACCTCTTCAGGTAAGGCCAATTTATGTACATCACTAATAGCTGCAGTTAGATGTTTAATCGGTTCCGTAAGTTCTTCAAACTGTTCTGCATTAATCAAACTTTCTTTTTGTGAGGAAACGCATTCTATAAGATTCGCAATAGAAGTATCTAATTCGGCAACAGACATGATAGCTTGTTGTGCCACAGTCTTAACATTTTCAGGTTTGGCTTTAATTTCTTGAAGCTGATGTTGCAACTCAACCAATACTGCCTTAGTTTTTTGTACCTTCTTCTTTTCTAGTTGTCCATTAATTTCTTCTTGTTGTGCAATTTGAGAAACGCATTTTTCAACTTCAGAGATTTTAGCAGAAAGAACTTGTAGTGGTTGTTGTATAACTTCTAACTTTTCCAACTTTTTGGGTTGATCTATAATACGTTTTATTTCCACTAAAGCTTCGGCAACGGCTTGTTTCTTCTGGGTAACTTCGTCTGGTAAAGTTAAAGCTTCTACATTTCTTATAGCAGCCGTTAATTTTTGAATTGGTTCCGCAAGCTCTTCAAATTGTTCGATATTTATTTTAGCATCTTCTTGATTTGCAACACATTCTATCAAATTACCCAGAGAAGTTTCTAACTCAGCAACAGATAATAATGCTTGTTGTGCGACGCTTGTAACCGTTTCTGGTTTAGCTTTAATTTCGTGTATTTGTTCTTGTAATTCAACTAATACCGCCTTTGTGTCTTCTAATTTCTTCTTCTCAGCTTCTTTGACACTTACCTCTTCCTGTTTCGCAATCTGAGTAATACCTTTTTCAACTTCCGAAATTTTTGCATATAGCGCTTCTAAAGGTTTCTGCATAATTTCAAGTTTTTGTAATTTGTCGGGTTTTTCAATTACATTCTTGAGTTCTGCCAAAGCTTCAAGCACTTCATGTTTCTTCTTATCAACTTCTTCAGGTGAAGCCAAAGTCTCGACATTACTAATAGCAGCAGATAATTTTTGAATAGGCTCTGCAAGCTCTTCAAATTGTTCGATATTTATTTTAGCCTCTTCTTGATTTGCAACACATTCTATCAAATTATCTAAAGGATTTTCTAACTCAGTGACAGATAATACTGCTTGTTGTGCCACATTTGTAACCGTTTCTGATTTCGCTGTAATTTCGTGAATTTGTTCTTGTAACTCAAACAATACTGCTTTAGTCTTTTCTAATTTATTCTTCCCTGCTTCGTTATCTACCTCTTCCTGTTTCGCAATGTGAGCAACACATTTTTCAACTTCAGATATCTTTGTTGATAATGCTTCTAAAGGCTTTTGCATAATTTCTAGTTTTTCTAATTTTTCTGGTTTTTCAATTACGCTCTTAATTTCCGCCAAAGCTTCTGCCACTTCTTGATTCTTCTTATTAACTTCTTCAGGTGAAGCCAACGCCTCGGCATTACTAATAGCAGCTGTTAGATGTTGTATTGGTTCGGCCAATTCTTCGAATTGTTCAGTATTAATCTTATCTTCTTCTTGGGCAGCAACACATTCTATCAAATCCGCAATTGAAGATTCCAACTCAGAAACTGAAAGTACCGCTTGTTGAGCGTCATTATGTATAGTCTCGGGTTTAATCTTATTTGTCTGTATTTGTAGTTGAAGGTTTTGTAGGGTTTCTTTAGTCTTTTCTAATTTTACTTTCTTTTCTTTATTATCGACTGCTACTTCAGCAAGTGCATCTTCTCCCTTGGAAATTTCTTGATGATTTGTAATTATTTCTTTAAACTGCTCAATTATTTCAGAATGCTTTTCCAGTAAATTAGGAAGACTTATTTGACTAGAAACTTGTTCTAAAATATTTAACAAATCTGTGAATTTCTCAATAAGTACAGGCTTTTGCTGATTCAAAGCGTTTTCATTGTTGACAATATTTGGTAACATACCCAAGGTTGCTGCGAGTTCAAGTGAAGGCAACTGCACATTTTTGAAAGCTTCAATTAATTCAGAAGGTAATGATTCAGAATCAATTTGATTACAAAATGCTTCAAGCTTAGGCAATAACTGGATAATTTCTGGAATACCATTTGAAGATTTCTTAATATCGTAAACTCGATCTTTTAAACTTAAAATTTGGGAATGAATTTCATAAAGAGGAAATTTCAAATTTTTGACTGATTTTTTATATTGGGCCACCAGTTCTTTAGCTTTGCCTTCTTCAGAAGTATCTACAGATGTCTGCTCTTCCTCTTCTTTTACGCTTGCAACTTCCATATCATGTTGCAAAGGTGTAACCAATGTATCCGCTTTCTCTACGACCATTTCTTCTTCAACAGTGACTTTGGCAGCATCTTCGAAAGATTTTTGATCTTCTAATAGTTGTACATTTTCTGTTTCTAATACTTTTTCTTCTTCTTGAATGGGCAGAGCAATAACTTCAACTTTCTGTGTCTCTATTTTTTGTTGTTCTTCTACATTTTCTACAAATATTGCCTCTGTAACCAATTGAGTCTCAAGATTATTGGCAACTTCTTCATTAATTGCTTCTTGTTCTTGTACAGAAATAACTACAGCGTCTGTTTGCTTAACCTGTCCGTCTTTTTCTTCTTCCACCGAAACCTTAACACCCTCTTCAGGTGCTTTTTTCATAACATCTTCTTCTAAAATATCTTCTTGATTAGCAACATCTTGCTGTATACATAACTCAATTTCTTCAAGTTTAGCACGCAGAGCATTTAAGGGTTTTTGTATCTTTGTTTGTTGTAATTGAACATCTAACTTGTCTTTCAACACTTTTACACATTTCATTAATTCCGCCTCCTTGATTGTTGCAATATTTTCAACAGCTTTTGCAAATTCGGCAAAAGGTTCTTCAATTTCTGTAAGAACACCCACAGTTTCAATGTCTAACTGTTTCAAATGTTCTATACTATCTTGCAATTCTATGATAGGTGCTGTAATTTCTAGAATTCGCAATACAGCTTTGGATGGTTTTTCTTGTTGATTAACAGTTTGTACATTTACTTTAATCGTTTCTAAGGACACCTCTACTTTTTCAATAATTTGTTTATCGTATGCATGTGAAGCTTTAGTTATTTCTGATATTAATGCTTGTATTGGTGCCTGAATTTGTTGCACTTCAGCCACAGATGCCATTGAATTTATTTGATGTTGAATAAATTCTTTAATTGGTATTAATTTAGGCATAGAATCTAAGTTTTCTTTAATTACTTCGAGCGTTACGTGAGCTAATTCTTTGAAAGGCATTTCTAGAGTTTTGATCTGAAGTGCCTGTTCGGCAGTAATAGATTCAAGGCCGACTTGTAACTGTTGTAAAGGTTCAACAAAACCTTCAACCGCCGAATTGAGGTCTTTATTAGTTTTAGAAGGCAAATCTTTAAGTTTAGCTGCATTTTCTTTAGTTTCTTTTATGGCAGCAGTTAATGTTTTTATTTCTTCAACAGGTGTTTTGGTTTCAGCTACTTCTTCTGTGGTAGCCACTGCTCCCCGTGATTGAAAAGCTTTCAGAATTGCTTTAATAGGATCAGATATTAGTTGAATCTTTTCTAAGTATTCCAACTCCTCAGATTTTTCTTTAATCATTAATGCATTTGTTTCGAGTAATTTAACATGTTCATTGATTCTTTCATCTAACACATTTCTCTTTTTAATGTCTTTCAATTCTGATATTAATTTATTTAAATCAGTCGCTTCAAGCTTTAACAAGTTGTTATCGCTTTCAATCTTTTGAGATATCGTAGAAAGAGGAGAAATCAAACTTGCAAGTGTATTGTTACTTTCAGCAAATGTATTTATCTTATTAATATTTTCACGTATATTGGTGCACTCCTTACGAACAGATTTACGTTCCTGCAGTAAAGAATTGATATTGATAATGCCAACTGTAATTTTCTCTAAAGGCTGAACGATTTTCTGAATTATAGACTCTTCTGGTATATCTGTTAAAATGACTTTCGTACAAATAGTTATGATATTTGAATGTAAAGATTCTAGAGGTTTTAAAAACATTTCCATATTTAAATTTTTAACGTCGGTTTGAGTAGCGATGTCAGTTATATCATTGAAAGCATTTCCAATAGTTTCTAAATACGGCACTTCAGCATCTACTAATTTGGCACTAATACAATCCATTAACTTACTTTGCAGTACGTGTAAATATTCTTGAATCTCATTAAAAAGATCCAAATCGCCTTCTGGCTGATGTTTGATGGTAAGAACAAATTGTAGAAGGCTTTTCAACGGCGCATGAATAATTTGCACTTCGTAAATATCTTCAATAGATTTAGGCTTTTCAAGAACAAGATGCGTAAGCTCTATGGCTTTCTTTAAATCTTCTAAGTCACTACTAATCGCATTGACAAAATTCCTTTCCTCCGTATGTATTTCTTGCACTACTTCTTGCTGTGCCACTAATGAATTAACTGCTTCATAAAGAATTTGCAAAGGTCTGTCGATCATCTCACTTTCAGTAGAAGCAGAAATAGCACGAGATACAGTCTCAACATTGTCTATTAGTCTATTAACACTTTCAATATCTTCCTCGGTTATCTGTTCAGGCACACAAGAAATAATAGCGCGCAAAGGTATCTGAAGCTCTTCGAGGACAAACAGTTTCGGTTCGATGTTGGGCTGTTCGACGACTTTAGCAATAGCTTTATCCAAAAGATCAAGGGAAGCTTTAAATTTGTTCACGCCTTCTTTTCGAACAGAATCTTCCCGAACTAAATATTTTTCGCGCTCTAAGACTTTATCCACCGTTTTTGAAATATCTTGCAAAGGTTCTTGCAAGTCTTTGATTTGCGATTCTTGGTTTATGCTTGCAATAACCACCTTTAACTTCTCAGAGAGATGTTCAAATTCTGGGACATTCTCCGTACGTAAGTCACTTATCAAAGAATCAAACAAATTTAAGCATTCGCTAGTCATTTCAAGAACGTGATTGTCATCTGGAGACAGCTTATCACTCTTTGTAGCAATAACATTCTCTGAGATAAACTGCAAGGCTGTGAGAGGACGAGGCAGTTCATTAGATATAATTCGCTGGATTTTGTTATTGGCCCTAATTTCCAAATTGGCTACAGTTTCCTGAAGGTTAATTATACCCCCCTGTACATCTTTAACACATTTTTGTACGACAATTTCCTGAACAGCAGGAGGAGAAGGCAGCGTTTTCTCTATCAGTTTCAACACACTTATATGCAACTTGTTCAATTCTGCGCAAACTTCCTTAGTGTTCTCTGTCTCAACCATGTTTTCAACGATAATCCTTGACGTAATGAGAGCTTGAGTCAAATCCTTCACTTTCTCCTCGTCTACATTGGCAATAATCGCTGGAGTTGAATTTTCTAAATAATTTTTCAAATGTTCTAATAATTCTTCTTCACGTTTTACCAGCTCAGAATCTTCAGGAACAAGGATTTTAAACGTTTCTATTTGTTTCTGGATGTTTGGTAATCCCTTGGCAATTTCGTGAATACTCTGTTCTCTTATTAGAGGTAATTCTTTGGCGTCAACTTGAGTGATGCATTTTGCTACATCTTCCAAAGTTTTATTAAAACTAGTTAAAGGACTGACCTCTTCAGTAAACCCGGAAATTTCAGGAATATTTTCAATAAGATTGACAACATTCTTGGCAGTTTCTTCGAGCGGCTCCATAATGTTTTTCACACTTGACGATTGGGCAACGGCCAAAACAGCCAGTCGCAATTCATCAATAGTAGCCTTTGCTTTGTTAACTAATTCAGCTTTCAATTCGCTAGTCGTCTCAGCGACGTCTGACGTGGTAATGCATGCACTTAATGTATTCAGTGTTTTCTTGGCACATTCCATGGCGCTTTGATCCTCGGAAGTCAAATTTTCCGGGATAATATTTTCTTTAAGAATGTTCTTCTCCAATACTACAATTGATTTTTCCAACTCGCCGAGAGCAGCTTGTTTAGGGGCAGATGATTGTTGAATTTGAATTTTCTGTACGTTTGTTTTTAGCTCCTTAAGGGAGTCAATAATAGGAGGCGGCAAGGCAACTTTTATCGTAGCAAGACACAATTCTGCAGCTTCAGATATAGGCTGAGCAATTTCTTTCACCATGGAACTATTATCAAGTGTTTGCAAAGCATGTTGAAGTTCTTTCATATCAGATTGAAGCACAGTGGAAGTTTGGTTTGTTGGCAACGTATTATTAATTTCAGCGACAATTTTCTCAGATAAATTAATAACATTCTGTTCTTGAATTGTCAACTTTTCAGGTTGGGATTCCGCAGTGGCTACTGCTTGAATTGCTTGTATTTTACTACCAATGTCTTCAATAATGCTCTGCTGGGTTTCATTCGCAGGTATCATTAAAACCATAGACTTTTTAATGCACTCAACCAAGGATAGAATAGGTTGGAAGATATTACGTTCCAATAGAATAGATTCTTGTGGTTCTTGAGCCTGAAGTTGAGGCAAAGGTTGTGGTTGTAGTTCTTCGTCAATGTAATACAAAGTTTCCTTTTCTTGTTGTGTAGCTTGCTCTTGTGCTATCTTAGACCTTTGAGCTTCTTGTAATGTTTCAATACTAGGCTGTAGGACTTTAATGACAATCTTACACATTTTTCTTATACTCGGCGTAATATTTCTCAAGGGGGAATCTCGAAGATTACTACCTGCATCCACTACTTCCTGGGTAACTTCTTCGATCTTCCTAACAGCGTCTTCAAAGTTATTTGGCTCTGTAGTCATTACAATTGTTCCCACATTCTCAGCATAATGTTCAATCTGATGCATGTATTCAGCCTCCTCCGTGTTAAGATAATTTTCCTGTGCAGTTTTAATTAAATGCCCAGCGTTTGCCTTCATATTCGTGAGGTAGTCGTTAATAATATCGGTCTGATTTTGAGCAGCTTCCAATTGCTCAATTGGCATCGTAAAGTTGGTTTCCACGAGAGACGACTTGGCAGCCGTCCGCTGGCCTTGGCCGATTTGCTCAATTATTACTGGCGCTAATACGAGCACTGCATTCACTGCTTCAAGCATTGGCATGGTAGGCGAACCCGGTGACACATTTTTCAGTGAGTGTTGCGTATCAGCGATTGATTTAGAGATCAGTTCTTGCGTACGTTCGTTCATTTGCATGCTGGGAATTTCTTCATTGAGTTTCGTCAGAAGTTGAGCCGATGACTGAATAACAGATTTGTCTTGTTCAGTTATATTGGCGTCGATTAAATCGTTCGATGCCATTTGCAAGACATTTAATGCTTTTTGGAAGTTTACGATATTAGAACGTTCTTCTGGGGAATATTTCATTGCAGCCACGTTTTGACCTAGAGATTGCGCGAGTTCTGATAGGGTACTGATAGTTTTAGCTCGTTCAGCCTTAAGCGATTTCTCGACAATTATCACATCGTTAAGGTCACTTTGACATTGAATTGTTAAATTTTGCACGGGATAGATAAACTCGCTGATAGTATCAATATCAGCATCGAGCAGATTTCTATTGAAATCGTTCAAAAACACACGAAGATCTTCACTACTGGCGTTTTGATCTTTCAAATAATCAGCAATACTTTGCAAAGCCCCAGACACCTGTTGAACTAAAACTAAATCTTTTTTAGATAACGATTTTCGTCGGCATTTATCAATTGCTAAATTCAAAGGCGTTGTGGCATCTTGAACATTTGTGACTAAGGCTTTTCGAACACCTTCAACTGGTAACGCAAACATATTATCAATCAAACAAACAATTGGTTGTAAAACTTGCTCCTGCTCGGCGGGAATTGCAAATACTTTTACTAAAGCATCCTGTACTTTGTTAATTTCTTCAGTGGAGGAAGATGAAGAACTTGCAGCTCTTTGAAGATTAGCAGCAAGTGCAGTTGCACGTTCACTCACATCTTCAAACACCAATGGTTTGTTTGTTACTTGGTCAGCAAACTGGGCTAGGTTTTCTAAAGATGACTTCACTTCAGGATCCACTTCCGCAAGATTTCGTAATCCTTGAACGGCACTCTTTAAAGTTTCAATTTCAGCCTGTTTTGTTTCAAATGAAGGATTGTTTTCTAACTTGGCTAAACCTTTCTCAACTTTGGCGAGTTTTTCTACAGTTTCTTGAAGAACCACAGGAGGCGCAATAATTTCAACTGCTTGAGACATTTTCTTAGAAACATCTGCGAGAGCACCAAGAATGTACTTTGTGGGAGAATCAGCCGGAACAATTTGGATGTTTTGTTTAAGTTTTCTTAAGTCTTCACGAACTTTGTTGGGGTTTTCTGCAATGTCTTTTTTCAATACCGCCAGCGCACTTGCTACGTGCTTAAGTTCTTCAACATTTATTATTTGGGGATTTGTTTTTTCAATATTTATAATCTCAAGTGCATTTTGTAAAGATTCTGTGACACTTTCAACTTTTGTATCGGCGTTTTGAAGTAAATGTTGCAACTCAAGTACGGAGAATTCAATAGCACTCATGGGATCTTGGTTTTCGACTTTCTGAATAGAAGCTTTTAATTCGCCTAGCGGTTGCATAAGCGTCAAGACTTCAGAAACATCTTTCGCTGTTACGGGTCCTTCGACTGTGGTTAGAATATTAGTTGCTTGTTTAATATCCTTAATACGCTCAACAACCGCGCTTGCTTTTTCAAATACTTCATGTTCCAGCCCTTCGCAAGACTCAAGTCCCGGGTCTTGCAAAGTTGATAAAGTCGCTTCAATATTCTGAACATTTTCAAGCAACGCCGAAAGCGCTTCTGGAGTGACCGTTTGTACATCTGGCGTTTGAGTTATCGGCAACGCTTGAATTGTTGCAATACATTGTTTTAATCCAACTAAGGTCGCAATAGCTTCGGCTTCCTCGGCGATTGGCGATTGCAATACTTTAACATGTTCATCAAATGAAGGCTCAGCAGGGGCAGTAAGAACCAACACATTATCTTTCACTTCATGCGCACGTTTCTTAAGAACTTCAAACACTTGTTGAGCTTCGAAGGTATCAAGCTTTTCATCGATGGATATACTGTCTTCCAAAATACTTAAACAGGCAACAAAATCATCCAGAACATCGGCTGGAAGTGCCCCTGGTACCTCAACTAACTGATTATTTAGCATTTCAATGGGCTGTGCTAGACTTTCCAAGGCCAAAACCACGTTTTCTGAGCTACTCTCAGAAGCTTTGCGCAATGTACTAGAGAAATCTTTCTGTAAGCTGGATAACTGCCTAAGAGCTTCAAGTAGTTTTGTATCTTTAGCGGACTTTTGGGCAGTTTCAATGTTAAATAGCAAGTCATGAACTGATTGGTTCAAATGTTCAACGACAAGCTGAGTGACCTGATCAATTACTTCCTTAACAACTTCTTGCTTTGAAGTGCTAGGATAAGATTCTTCAACATTTACGTCAGAAGGAATGCTTTTACGCAGCTTAGAAAGTGAATCCATCACGTCTTCGAGTTGGTTCTCGAACATGTTTAAGTATTCCATTTCTTTTTCCTGTTCGTCGAGAGGTTCAGACTTTGCTTGTTCCAGAAGCCTCTTGAGCTCTTGAATAGGGGCAGCCACTTGGTCCAAGAGAGCGTAGTGTAATTCCTTGTAGAAAGATTTTGGTCCTGTGAATTTAATGGCTTGGTTTTCAACTTGTTGAATTTCTTTAACCATGGCTTGAACCGGAGTTTCTAATTTCTTCAAGATAGCTTGTTTGAAATCGTCGTCTAGTGAATCTTTTTGCATAACTTCCTCTTTGATTTCGTTTATAATACTTTGCATTTCCATTGTAGGTTCGGCAAATTTCAAGAGAATACCAATATCTTTCTTGGCTGGTTGTTCACTTTCGTTTGACTTTTGCTGAATTTCCTTTTTAGCTTCAATTATAAAATGAGACTTTGTTAAGCTACTTTGCATTTCTTGAATAGTAAATAACACCTCTTGAATAATCTTGGAAGGTGTTTGTCTACCTGGTGCTTTGACAGGAATCATTTCCTTCTCTAGAAGGACAATTTTATCGATTAATTTCAAGCCGTCTTGAAGTTTATCCGTTGTGGTACTGAGAATATTAAAGCAAGTACGTTGAATCAAAGTGTGATCCCGTCCCTGAACCTCTACGCATTTCTGAACTACATTTAAACTTTTCTGAAGGTCAAAAATGGGCGGCGCTATCATTTCAGCGATGGGAATATCTGTATGTTGTTCCAAAGTTACTAAAAACATTTGGATGTCTTTTATCGGTTGTACAACACTCGTAAGTACTTCCAAACTTTTATTTGCCGTAGCTGCCGTGGTTTTTAAAGAAGATTGTATGAGCAAATCTTCTTCAACCTTAAGCAAACCACCTTGGATGTCAAAGATGGTGTCCCGCAATCTTTGACAAACGTCCTTCTCCACAGCTTTGATTTCCAAAATCTTTGCTTTCTGTTCTTCAGGATTAATGACCAACCCATCACCTTCCTCCCCTTGAAGATCACGAATAAACCCTTCACCTTTTCCTCTGTAGCGCTCTAATTCTTTAGAGTCTTCCGAACTGTGCGAAGAATGACGACTAGATCTCCTTCGACGTGGTCGTTTTCTCTTATCATCTCCAACGCGATCCACTCTGAGATCCGAACCAATTTCATGTGTATTTTGTGAAGATATCGACTGCCGGCTAGCTATGTCATCACCGGGTAATGAAGTAGTTTCTGTAATTGCCGCAACCTGGAAGGCATCCTGTGCTTTTGCAGAACCCACAGCGCTAACAAATTCAGTACCCTCGCTTTCCAACTCAGCCGCATTTGCAAAACTTTCTTCCCCGTTATCTGTATTATTTTTCGATAAACTGTAATACGTTGACTTCGGAGATTCGTTTTTCTTTCTTGGAGGGCGTTTAGGCTGACCGTCACTTCCGTTACGATCCGGACTGAAGGGTCTGGATTCGTCGGATATTGAAAAGATTTCATCAACATCTGCTTCAGTACGAAGATCTTCTTCTGCTGAAGTAAAATAATCTTCGGAGACATCGACGAGAACCGCTTCCATGATTAAATTACCAGAGTTTGAAGTTTCCTTAACGAAGCGCATTGGTGGTAATTCAACAATATTCTGAGACGTGACATGTTCAGAGAGTTGATCAGCGTACATTTCAATAATTTGCACCGCTTCTTCTTCGGTGATATCAGGAGTTTCATAGAGTGATACGGAAACATCTTTACCGTCAAGGGAGAATGAAATCTCTCCATGGTCATTCAACGTCATTGAAGTGTCACCTTGTGGAGGCGTATCGTACATTTGTGAACTTCGTTCCTCATGTATGGTAGATAAGGAAGGAACCCGTGAGAGTTCCATTCGTTGTTGTTCGGCGCGTGTTTTGGCTTGCTCTTCAAACCCAAGAAGAGACGCAGAAGACGCCACTGTACCCATACAATTCCTCGCCTCGCACGTATATGTGCCAAGGCAGCACATACCGTCTGCTCCCGATGTGATTTTATGAATATCTCCAGGTTTTAACTCTTCGCCGTCTTTGTACCACTTCAAGATTGGCTGTGGTACACCAATCACTTTACATTCTAGATTAACCGCACCTTCTTCGGAGAGAACCGCGCGTAGGCATTCCAAGAATCGCGGTTTCTTGAAATGTTTGGGAATTATTAACTTAAGAAAACAAGAAGTCACAGAGTGGCCAAATTCATTCGACGCAATGCATTTCCACTCCGCTTGGTCGACAAATTCTAAGCGACTAATGTCCAACCGACATATACCTAAAGGTTCGTGTTTTACGGTATAGCGCTCGGTATCAATCTCGACGGGATGGTCATCTCGATACCATGCAAGTGTCGGCATGGGCACGATACTCACTTAATAAATAATAATTTCATCATAGAAATTATACAACGGAAATAATAGGGTACGGTACCTTGAACCACGAATTTGAAGTTCTCGTTGATCCTTCCCTCGCTGCTTTGTAGGCCTTGAATGAATTTGGGTGCCTGGCTCTTGAGGATGAGTTGTTGACGTTCTTCGTCGTTGAGTTGATTCTGAATATCTTCAATGGTGAGTTCGGCTGAACTCGTCGCGACTCCCATGCAGTTTGTTGCGATACAGCAGTAAGAGCCTAATGAGTTCGTGCCACTGAGTTGATAAACGTCACCGGGTTTAAGTTCATGTCCGTCTTTAAACCAGCGCAACGATGGAGTTGGAGAACCAACCACTTTACATTCAAAGGACACAAGCCCTTCATCTGTAAGGATGGCTTTGAGGCTGTCCATGAAACGCGGTTTTCTATAGTGTTTCGGTACTTTTTAAAGAAATAAAGTATAATAAAAGTAATAAGTATTTGAATGAACACTTTGTTGATAGTCAACTTACTTGCCATTTTAATCTGGCAGGTTGACACCGCAGATGCACCACCATCACTCATGGCGACGCATTTCCAATCTCCAGCGTCCACTGCCTGTGTGGACTTGATTTGAAGCATGTATCCTCCAAGACCATCGGCCATCTGATGATACTTTGAAGTTTCTGGATCTTGTTCAATTTTACCTTCGGAGTTGTACCAAGCAATAGATCTTGGCCAAGGAGGAACAGCCACTGAATTAATTAATTTACAGTTATTTTAAACCAACATGAACCTGATTAGCAAAGAAGTACCTTGACAAGATAATAAAAGACTGTCTCCAATTTTAACGAATTCGTCTTGTAGTTCGCGTGAAAATTTCGGTGGACTTCCGGTAGGTGTGCTTGAAACGGGCTGTAAACTACCTTCCCGGCTAACGCTACCAACAACGTGGACCTTGGAGCTGGAATACGCCTTACCCATGCAATTAACTGCTTCGCATGTGTAGGTGCCCAATGTAGTATGATCGTCGGGATTTGCAGTGAGGGCAAAAACATCCCCAGCTTTGATTTCCCGTCCATCTTTGAACCAGCGCAATAAAGGGGTAGGAATACCCACTACTTTGCACTCGAGGGAAACTGTGCCCGTTTCCGTCAGAAGAGCACGCAGTTCTTCAAGGAACTCGGGTTGTTTATAGGTTTTTGGAACTGAGATATCAATGGCAATAATAAATATAGACATATACTTCACAGTTCTGTGAAATTGTTACCCAAAACATTCAGAAGCGCAGAACTACTGACGGTTCCAGCATCGTTGGTAGCTTTGCAGATCCATTTACCATTGTCCTGGGCAATTACCGGTGCAACATCAATACAATGGAAACCTCCTTCATTAACGAATCGAAATCTTTCGCCTTCTCTTACAAGAACATCGTTGTGATACCAATCAATCTAACCCAAGAAATCACATTCTATCAATGATACTTAACATCTCAATAAGGTTTATGTTTACCGTTAATTCCGTACGACTTCTAATTTCTACCAGGAAACGTGTTCTTGTCCCGACTTTTACAGAAAGATCATTCAAACGACGAAGAAATGCCGGTGGTTCGTTGTCGTCGGTCAGAAGAGAAGCTATTCTCAACTCAATATCTCTACCTGCCGTACCCACCGGGGAATTAGCAGTGACTGTGTAGATCCCGGCATCCTTCTTCTGCACGTCATCCAATGCCAATTGCAACAGGTTACCAACTTGCTTGTGTTTTTGTCGAATTGCCGGCTCAGGTGGAATAAGTTCACCATCTTTGTACCTAAAGTGAAAAAACAAAAGTGCAAACAAGTCGTCTGTATAAAGCAACCTCAAAGTTGTTTGGGTGTCCGCAACCCAAAATTCATTATACATATCTGTAGCGGCAAAAGACGAAAATAAAGTTTGCCGGGCAGACATAGTATAAACATATATCCTACGAGAGTACAAATCACACAAAATATGTAAATTCATTACCTTCTAATAATATCTCTGTATGTTTACGCTACGCCATACGCACACAGCTTAATATGAAAGCTTGTTTTACTACGAACGCGCCTTGCGCAACTTCAGCTACGGGTAATCTTTGATAACTCAAAAGAACACAAACAAGATTTCTCCTGGCGTTTAAATAGCAATGAATAACAGTGCAAGAATGCATCTCTGTGTGTAATTTAAATAAGTTACATTAACTAATAGATGGACGTTGTCCAACTCGGTGATACAATAATTATTATCAGACGTCGAACGCTCGTACGCAGGTGGGCACATCTAATTCGTTCTCGTAATAAAACAATAACAATGAACAGATGAGAGAGAAAAAATTATATGAATGAAATCATAGATCACTCCGCTAAATTTATCCAACATTTGTGACCGATAGCGTAAGCATTTGAATTTTCAAAAGCATGTCGCCTTATTTTTCATTGCCAAATCCTCCGATACCGAAGAGTTATTTAACCAAATGCTTAATGCAATTATTACAAAAATATAAGCTGAGCCACGTAAAAGTCGTAAAACATTGTTGAAATCATACCCATCATCTGTGGTCCACGACGAATTGGCTGCGTTCGCGTACTGCTCCGCTTTGTTGTTCGAGCATTTGCAGCACTTGCTCACTTTCGTCCCCATTGCTTATTTCATTATCGATGCTTTTACATTCATTAATACCTAAATGAACGTGTTCATAACTAAAATTCACTAACTCCTTAAACTTTTTCACAAAACTTGACAGATAATTTTAAAAACTTCAAATTAAACAGACAAAACTACACAATTATAACGTTCTTAAAAAACATTCAATAAGATTATCGCTGAAAATTGATGAAGACCCGAAACTATGAGGAAAGAGGGAGCGCCCGTGGACCACCTCAAGCGTACTAAGTTCGAACGTACACAGAGTTTCGCAAACTATGGCATCGCGACGCGCTCGCCGTCCCAAAATTATTTTTACTTGGACTTAGTAGACAAACGCAATCACGACCGCACCAACTTAGCAAACAACGTCATCACTGGCAATGCACTATAAAGCTTGGAATCCATGTCAATCGATGATTTCATTCTGGCAACTAGTGCCCAACGAGCACACAACTGTGCAAACCGCTAAATAAATAAATAAATAAATGCTTAGGATCTCTTACCATGTTACTTCTATGATGAGATCATTATGGTGATCCACAAGTTCAGCCTGGAGCGTTATGGAGCTTCCTTCGGTGGTTGAAAGACATTGCAAACCGTCGTCTTTGAATCTAGGAGGCAGTTTTTCCAATCCTCCTGAAATTAAACAGAAAAAACATTAATTGCAATTAATCCTTGGTTCATTCAAAAGTTTATATTTTTGTTTATTTCTAGGGGGTCATGCAAGGTCTAATAAAAACCGACCCGGCGAACGCACTTGCGAAATAAAGTGCGAAACCTTCATTCATACGACATCTAGATGCTAAGTACAAACTTAAAGGTATTTTTAGAATATTATGCTCCAATTTTATAGCAAATTAATAGATATACCACAATATTATTGGCCGAAAGCAGGAAAATATACTGTTTTCAACTTTCGAATTATGTCATTAGTCGGTATACATTCCAAAGATTACACAATTTTCAAATAAATTTAACCGGAATGCAAGAACCTCTATCTTATTAAAACAAATCGCTAACATTGTTTATGTTCCAGACTAGCAGGCTAATAGATGTTTGATAGTAAATGCTCTAAAAGCTAGTGCAGCGCACTGCACTGCAAGTTCTATTTCTGTATTTTCCCAATATCCTTATGGTCTTACACATGAATAATAGAAATTATTGTGCTATGCCAAGAATAAGAATAGTATTTGAAGCACCTCACGCTCTTAAAGAATGTCTGTTTATGCCCACGTCTTAATAGCAGCACTAAACTATACTAAAGTACTTGTAATACAATAATTAATCAAGAATAGTTTTAAGATGCACAAAAACATGTATGTATGAGCAAAAAGCATATGTTGTGGCAAGTATGATATGTTCCTGCAAGTAAAATACCTAAAATTAGCTCACGTCGAGTGAAGAAACAAGTACAAAAAACAAGATTAGATTTGAGCGAACAGTTGTGTTAGCTGCGCGGGTTTACGCAAGTTTAATCACATTCATTTTAAAGGGATTTAGCGCATTTCCGCATTGATTTTACTGCATGTACCCTTGTGCAATAATATTAAAGTGTCCAGACGTTTTGACATAAAAGTTACATCAAAGTGAGCACCAAGAGAAAAACTTAAATGTAAATACTGTGCATAGAAAATAAACGCAAGAAGCTGTAAAAATAACTTCTACCAATCTATAACTTAAATTTAGTTTAGCCATTAGTGAAAGTAAGCAAACCGATCACAATGCTTACGAGACATTGTAGTTGATATACATATACATTTATGTATGTAATCTGATTAGAAACTTTATAAATAAGATGCGTGCTGTCGTAAATTATAAATGAGCGCTAAATAACGACGAGCACTTGACACTGCACTAAACTTCGGCGAGACCCAGGTAAGAAAAACTTAAACAAAATCACGAACTATATTAATAACTGAGTATTTTTCCCAAACGTTCAAACAGAGCTTCAGTCAAACAGAGCTTTTAAGAATAGATTTTTTGCGCTCTTTTGCGACGTGATGATTTAAAGTTTCGGGTGAAACTAAGCCAAGATAATTCTAAATTATTTTTGATTTGCGTATTCACTGACCTGATACAATTCGCATGTTTGTTAATTAAACTTATAGGTTCCCATTAGACTGGCTGCACCACACGTACTACGCTGCGAGCTTGTGCTAAAACAGGAGCAACGTCAGCCGGCTTGCGAACGTAAAGCGTCAGACGAAATTTTAGCCTCACTACCTTCATTAACGTGTGTGTCCAAGATATTTTAATGTAATTCTTCGATCTTGTAATTTCTGGAACGCGATTATTTATGTAACAATTATCAGGAATATTCTTAGGTATGAGTCAACTAACCTACTTCTCCCGATTAATTAATAAACTTAGAATAATGAGTACCATCATTAAATAAAGAGGAACATGAATAGGTAATGAATAAACATTTTTTGTACTTTGTTAAACTGCAGCTTCAATGTCAAAAACACTTTTCTTTGACTTCACTGCTTCTTGTTCGTGAAAATGATCGGCAGTACGCTTTCTCATTTGATTTACATCTGTTTCATTTTGCGCCCATTCCAGAATAAGACGTCTTCCGTACAGGTGAGTACTTTGAGATAATGCCTCAAAACATTTCTGGAAAAACAAAAACATCATGGCATGTATAGTTATAACTCCATATAAAGATTACCTTTGCATCGCTTGGGGTCGTAAAGTCTACAAAACCAAAACCTCTATGTGAATTACTTCCCGGTACCATTTTTTTAGGTAACCTAAGAGCCTTAATCTCACCAAATGTTCTAAAACACGAACATATTTAATAACTGCAATTCAAATTATAACTGTAAACTTACTTAACCAACTCTTGAACTTCACTTTGTTTCGCTTGGAATGGAATATTTCTGATTAAAATTTTTGTGCCAGTTTGTTTCGTTAACTTTGAGGATTTCTTCGTGGTTTTAACTTCGTTCCTAAAATATTAAAATATTAATTTTATGTTTCCCAAATTAAGAAGCTAAAAACTTAACCCTAAAGTTCTTTCTGAACGTTTTAACTCCAATTTTTTACCAGCCAATGAACTAAACTGCAATTGTTTCAATGCCTTGTCAGCGTCAGCTTTATATACGAATTGCACGAAACCATAGCCCATGGATAGCCTAAGTTTGGGATTATTAGCGTCCTTTTTAGTCGCCACACTTGCGTAGTTAATTTCACCAACAGTTTCAAAATGTTTACGTAGTTGATTATCAGTGATATCAAAATCTAAGTTTTTAACAAACAATGTTGTATTTTCTTCTGGTGCTACCTCTTCAGTTTCTTCTTCTTCTACTTCTTTCTTTGAATCCGCTTCCGTTACCTCCTCTTGTGGTTTTGGTTCTGGAACTGTAGTTTTTTCCTTTTTCTTAGATCCTTTCTTGTTTTCCGTACTTATGTGAGTTGCCTTAGATTCTTTTTCCTGGGTTGTCTCTTCAACCGTTTCACTAGTTTTAGGTGTATCTTGCTTTATTACATTTTCTGGTGCCCATTCGAGATACAATGGTAAATGTTTAAACTTTTTGTATGCTAATTTCGTAAACGCCTTTTTAGCTTCAGAAGGTTCAACGAACTCAATAATTGCAGTTATTCCACTGGGCGGGAAAATAATCCTGCCAATAACGCCATGTTCTTGAAACATTTCCCTCAGTTCAGAACTTGTTGTGCCGGCTGGTAAATTCTTAACTAATATTGTCGTCTTAGATCGTTTTACATTCTTGCTGTTGAATGCATCTAAATAAACACCATGTTCTTCGAGATATTTCCGTGTGGTTGCAACAATTTGCGTTTCACCGAGAGCCAAACGAACCGCCGCACTTCCAGACCCATGTGGGTCTAATACCGCTTCCTTTGTGGTATTATATGTATCAGCGACAACATTAGCAACTGCGTCGTGTCCCAAGAATAGCGAATTCCAATTGTGAGTGCTTGCAGCTTGTTTCTTCTGTTCTTTGGATTTATTCTTTTTGAAATCTGATATTTCGTCGTCGTTGCCATCTTCCGCATTATCCTTTTGCTTACCAGGCAATAAATGTAACATACGCCCGTGCAAAATCTTACCGTCTAGCTCAGAATAAGCACGCACTGCATGCTCGGGCATAAGAAATGTAACAACGCCAAAACCTTTCATCTGTCTTGTTTGTAGATCAACTGGTAGACTAATGTCTGCAATTGGTCCGTACGTTTCAAAGTACTTTTGAAGATCATCTTCTGTTGTTGTATACGCAAGATTTCGCACAAATATACGCCCGGACTCAGCAATATCTTCCTCGTGTTTTAACGCGTCCTCTTGCATTTTCCACTTTGGATTTAGTTCAGTGTGCTTTTCTTCCGTTACCTTTTTTTCGTATTTTGTAATAAATACTTGCTTGCCAGCAAAAATACTTTTATGCTTCTTTAGGGCGTTTTTAAATTTTTGTTCATCTTTAAAACCAATGAATGCAATTCCTTTAATATTTCGCGGTATTCTGATTGAAAATGGTTTTATAGGTCTGAGAAAGTCTTTAAGATCTTTCTTTTTACAAGTGTATGGAAGATTCGAAAGTTTTAAATTATACAAGTCCACTTTTACTTTCGGTTTTTTTTCCATTTTCTTTCTCGGTGCTTTTGTTTTAAGTAAATTCAAGTACTGAAAAATGTATATTCAATTTGTATCCCTATACATTTTACATTATACTTACATCTTCATCTGTAATTGCTTTATTGGCAAGTTTATCAACATTTTCTTCCTTCTCTTTTCCTGTCGGTCCATCTTCAGTGAACGATTCTGCTTTGCCTGAATCCGAATCAGCTACGTCTTCTTGCAAAATTTCTTTTACTTTTGTTGCTGAATGTACATCCAAAAATTGGTTAAATAGAGGATCATCTTTATATTTCATTACCATCTCCTTGGTAGCTTCGTGCGTCTTTAGCTTATCTTTCTTTTTCTTTTGGTCCAGTTTCGCAACCTCTTCCTCAGTTGGGACATCTTTCTCCACCTTATGTAACTTTTTATATTGTGAACTATCCGGAGCATATTTGCTCCATGATTGTGGTTTGCTCTCATCACCCAAGGTTGCGCACTTTTGCACAGTGATTTTAGTAGTGTTTATTCTACTTTCATTGAAATACTCAATCGCCGCATCCGCAGCTTCTTCTGTATCATATCCAATAAACCCAAATCGACGAAACTCACCATCTTTGGTGTACTTCAATTGCAAGTCAGTAATATGGCCCTTTGTACCAAAATGGGAACGCAATTTCTCCTCCGTAATCTACGATGAATATAATTAATTAAAACCGTACTGCATTGTGATAGAAAAAAAATTACATTTTTTGGTAGATTCTTAACAATTATACGTGACATTGTAGTATAACACTATACTTTGAATATTTATACACAACCTTTTACTCATCATTCGCTGGAACTTATAGGTTACATACCAACTACACGTGCGAGTGTTGCAAGTAAGAAAAGTTGCCTATCATAGCTTAAAAACTTTTTAACTCCTAAAAACGCGCATCTCTTCGTAAATATTTACAAATCCGTAGCATAACTTTATCGGATATCGTCTGCGTACACTTAATAAACGGTCCACTTCAGTGCAGCTATTAATGTGCTCAGTTGAAATGGAGCGTTGGCGTGATAAAGTTGCAGTTGTGACCGGTGCCAGTCGTGGAATTGGACGAGCAATCGCTATATTATTATCAAAGGAGCAGATTAAAGTATTATTTTAAGTTTAAATAATTTTAAAATTTAGAAATATTTTCATATTTAAAGGTAGTTGGTATAGGGAGAGATGCCAGCCTTTTGCAAGAACTTTCAAGCACAACGAACGTTATCACTAAAATTTGTGACGTAACTAACGAAGCCGCACTGAAGGAATGCATACGTGAAATAAATACCACTATTGGTCCAATACATATTTTAATTAACAATGCGGGAATTGCCGATTTTGGTTTTATGACTGAACAAACTTCTGAGGAATGGAGAACATTATTCGACACCAACGTGATGGCACTTTGTATCGCTACTAAGGAAGTTATTGCCTCCATGAGGGATCACAAAATATCAGGGCAAATAATAAATATTAATAGCGTAGCTGGACACTGTATCCCTTGCCTCGAGAGACCAATTATGGGCATATATCCAGCCAGCAAACACGCGGTAACTGCAATTACAGAGCAATTGCGACAGGAAATGGTTTATTCAAACACAGGAATTAAAGTTTCTAGCCTTAGTCCAGGATACGTATACACAGACATTCACAAAAGAGGAGGAGATGTTAATAATCCGAATGGTTTAGATCCAGAAGACGTTGCCGAAGGAGTGGTGTATATTTTGGGAACTAAACCAAATTTACTGGTAATTAAATATAAATCACTACAGAAACAGGTAATTAATAATAAATAATACTTAAATTTCTAGGTCAAAGAACTAACACTTAAACCTCTCAATGAAACGTTTTAAGTAACCCTAAAATATTATATGGAGCGAAGGAAGATTACAATAAAGTTCGCTTGTTTCATTATCAGTTGATAATATGGTTGCCTATGATCTGTTAAAAAAGATAGTTTGCAATCATTTTATATGAATGACCTACAAATCTTCTTTAGAAATTGTGCAGCTCAATTTAGCGGCAAACAAACATGTGTATAGCCAGCGCGTCACCAAATGCTCCAGTTTCGGAAGTAAATGCCTTGCTGCTGGAATGGTGCGCCTAGTAGCCGATGGAACAGTTGGGTCACATCATCGGAGTCGGAGCGTTCGAGTTGCTTGCTTGCTGCTTGCGGCGGAACCAGCTTGGAAGCGGACGGACGCCAGTGTGCTTTCGGCAAATATGGCGACTAGTCGCTATACACACGCAATCGTTAGTCGCCTGCCATTGTCCCTGCGAACCCGCGGGGAAATTGATCTTGAGCTTGCAAAAAAACAACACGAAGCGTACGTGCGTCTCTTGCGCGAATTGGGTCTCGACGTAATCGAGTTGCCGCCAGATGAATCGCTGCCCGAGTGCGTGTTCGTCGAAGACACCGCCGTAATTTGCAATGGTATTGCGCTGATAACAAGACCCGGTGCTCCGCA
The DNA here is from genome assembly GCA_003054995.1 of Aleochara bilineata. Taxonomy (NCBI): domain Eukaryota; kingdom Metazoa; phylum Arthropoda; class Insecta; order Coleoptera; family Staphylinidae; genus Aleochara; species Aleochara bilineata. Next base: position 55,524 of record NBZA01006714.1, on the reverse strand, counting down.
CAGAGAGAAAGAGGTAACATCTTTTCTAATTAATGGGCCTGTACAAATAATTATTTACGGTTGTAAATCACCAATTACAATGTAACTTGTATGAATATTATTATGAATCAATTAGTGAATATTCACATCGCAAATTTAATGAAATGCAAATATCATCTAACAAACTTTGGGCTATTAATATGCGCAAATCAATAATACAGGTATTGCAGGGCTGTGTAAAATTACTTTCTGGCTTTTTTTGCTACATAGTTCACTTTTAAATGAAGGTCAAAGTATAAAACAGGCAATGGCATTGTTGGCAATATTTGCGTGGGAAGGTAGCGTAATGATAGTAAACTATTGTAAGCCGTTAAAATGTTTGGTAGTTTAATCAACGCTTATAGCTTTTAACAAAATTTCTGGGGCAATTTAATCTGAATCAAGTTCAATAGACCCGCTCAGTGACTACACACCAGGAGCAATTTGTTGATGTAGATTGATACAAGTTAGTATACTTGTATACGAACGGGGTCGCTTTAATAAATTGTTCGCCCATTATACGTGACAACTGTAATAACACGCATGTGTACTTTCTAAGCATGGAATGAGTGTATGAATTGTATTTTTTACAGGTGGATATAATTCGAGTTGTGCTCAAAAAAGAATTGGATCTTCCTATCATAGAAATTGAAGACCCCAAAGCCAAATTAGACGGGGGTGATGTCCTTTTCACGGGTATGAAAATCTATAAATAAATATACCATTTGACAGTAGTAACAAAATAATTGCGCGTGTTATTTTAGGCCAGGAGTTTTTTGTTGGAATCTCGGAATGGACGAACGAAGCGGGTGCTCGCGCAGTTGCGTCCGCCTTCCCTGAATACCCATGCACTCCAATTAAGGTAAAACAAGAGATGTTGATCCAGACAACTCTCACTAACGGTGTGGTGGAGGTGAGCAGCATACGAAATGCTTGTAACAAACAAACAGCTTCTTGGCACTAATTGCAACGTTTATATTCTGCACCCTCCACAATTTGCATCAATTTTATAGCACTTTGTATCAATTTTTAAAATTTATGTCATTTTTAGGTTCCTACTTCTCGTAAACTGAAATCATATGTAGCTGTCGGTGGGCCATGTCTACTTTGCGTTGGCGCGGGGAAAGAAGCACAGGAAGTGCTCAAACGAATGGAACGTGAAGCTACCTTCAGCTATCAAACAATCACCTTGCCGGAAGACGAGGCAGCGAATGTTTTGTTCGTCAACGGCACGCTGATCCACCGATCCGAGAAAGAGATTCCACGGTCGTATCAAATCTTTTGTGATAAAATCGACGTGCGCCGATCGTTGGAAATGACCGAACTGGCGAAGGCGTCATCCGGCCTAACTTCTTGCAGTCTACTAGTCAGACGTTTACGAATATGTCGTAATCTTTAACCGACACGCGAAGTTGAGTAAGAGATAAGCAAAAATGCTCCTCGAATAGGTCGTCGTTGTTGTCTCAAAAGATCCAATGACAGTGCATTGGATGTAAATGTATTTTAAAAAACTACTCGCCTCGTTTGTCTGTCTGGCATTCAACACCAACTTCAGGACTTCGTTTTCACTTTATCATTGTCTCGTAAAGAAAATCAACACCATAATGTACAATACATTACAAATGCTGTCGTAATATTTGATTCCAATATGTAGCAGAAAATTAAATTAAACAAATTGTGTTGTTAGAGAGAATCGGACCAGTTGTCAAAACAACATTTTGCGAAATCATGATAATAAGTTGCATCTAATGACGAAAAGTATTTATATATAGTACATATATGTATTTTAACTATTGTTAGCTCTTCATTCCATATAATATATTATAAGAGAGAGATTATATGTATATCATTTTGAATTTGTATAACAAGTGATTGTATTAACTTAAAAAGCGAGAAACTGTAGTATCTGACTACATACCAAAATAAAACAATTTTTGTTTCATTTATGGTTATAGATAGTTTCATTATAGTCAACACTCACAACGTTATCAAGGTCGCAGATAATTTACAAAATACTAATGGCTCACAGTTGCATTCGGAGTCATAGTTAATTTGCGCATTTACATTTTAGCCATGACTTCGGCAACGAAATGGGGAATTTTAAGCGCTGGGAGAATTTGCAGTGACTTTGTGTCAGCCTTAGACGTTCTGCCAAAAAGCGAGCATTTAGTGATTGCAGTCGCGTCAAGAACTATAGAAGCAGCCAGAGAGTTCGCAAAGAAACATGGTATCCAAAAGTCATATGGAAGTTACGTGGAATTATCACATGATCCATTTATTGGTAGGCGTATAAGATCTTATAACATTATTATGATGTATTAGAGAGTATGTCTTACAGATATCGTCTATATTGGAGTTATCAACACGAATCACTACAAAGCTTGCAAAATGATGATACACGCAGGAAAAAATGTCCTCTGTGAGAAACCATTAGCAATGAACTATCAACAAACGAAGGAAATTATTGATTTGGCCGAGAAGAAAGGCGTTTTCTTCATGGAAGCCATTTGGAGTCGGTTTTTTCCGGCTTATAAGCGATTAAAAGAAACGCTGCTGAAAAATGAGATCGGGACAGTCAAGTTCATATCCATCAACTTTGGATTTCCACTTAGCAACATAGAACGTGTCAAGTACTATAAAATATTCAATAATTTTATAAAAAATGATTAATTTTCATTTCTTGTTAGCGTAAAAGAACAAGGTGGTGGCGCTATCCTCGATATAGGAATCTACGCCCTGCAATTGACACAATTTGTGTACAAAGATATAAGACCGTTAAAATTCACCGCTTCTGGTTTCTTGAATCAACATGGCGTCGATCACATGGCCTCTTGCATTATGGAATTTTCGGAAGAGAGATCGGCTGTAATAACAATACGTAGTGATATGTTAATGCCAAATGAAGCAGTGATTGTTGGAACGGGCGGAATGATAAAAATACCTAATTTCTGGGCACCCACTCATATTACAATTAACGGTAACACGCTGGAGTTTGAGTTGCCTACATCCGAGAAAATATTCAACTTTGGTAACAGCGTGGGATTATCCTACGAAGCAGACCATTGCAGGCAATGTCTTCTGAGGCAACTTAAAGAATGCCCTATTGTATCCCATGAGGATTCACTAATCTTATCGAAGTGGATGGAAACTTGGAGGAAATTAGTTGGCGTTAGGTATAATGAAGACGAAGATTAGATTAAATAAGTGTAGTTTAAATAAAGTTACGTCACAACGATTGAATCATTTTTCAAAGTTGAGTGAATGCTTAAAAATTGGCAATGCAATTGGCCTGCGGTGCCAAATCAATCAAACGGCGAATGTGGCCTTATGTCAAAGCGTTCTAGTGCCCTTAAAGCTAAATTTGCAAAAGTCCAGCGCTGAACAAATCGGCACGTGAATATCCGCTATAAATGTATGCGTCTTGTATGTACGATTATACAGCTGACCACGGGCGGCTAAAGTTCGAATGTTACAACAACCTTGCGAATGAATACAATGAAAACGGTGCCAAAATAACTACCTATTGGCGTTGGCTACTGAGGCACGAGCCGGCCTATCGTTAAACACTAAACACCAAGGGCACATGCCTACTTTTTAGCATTAGCTCTTCTATTTGTAAACAAAAACAGACATTCAATAAAACATCGAAAAATATTTTACAAAAACCCCGTGTTGTACCTGTACTAACATGCGAGGAAAGTTGTGCGACAAGTTATCTCGAAGTTAAAGGTTACAGCACTTCGCAAATACGTCTATCTGAATATCAAATGACAAATGTGTAGTCGGGAAAAATTGTGATTGATAAGAAATGAGTGTAATAGTTGTTGATAAGATACACACCAGGCCGATATTATTTAATATTTTTATAAATGTTGCGAAACGCAATCTGGCAGAAGCCGTCGTCAGCTCAAGTTAATTTTAAAAAATGCGTGAATGGCGCGAAAAGTTTTAAACTTGCTTGAAGTTGCAAATACGCTGATAACGAAATTGCTTACGTTACTTGCACTTATTTTTATTGCCATGCGCAAATTACTTGGACGCTGATTTAAAACTAGAGTAGATTTGTAGTAAACGCAATTCAAATCGAATTGATAATTAAATGCGTTCGTTCACATTACCGATATCATCTTGCTAGACGAATATGATAAGCCCTGGTCTGACCTTGGATCTATGCATATTGCCAGTTAATTGAACTTAAGTCATCGCTTTTGGTCAATAACTTGAGTCGTATGCATCCTGCGATCGATTGATCGTGGATTTGTGACCGTTGATTACCTAATGGTGGCATTGCGCGAGAGCGTGACGTAGATGCTATTCCTGCACTGCGACTGCTGGTTTCGTTACCACCAGCCTTATTTCTGTCTCTCTCTGCTAAGCACGCGCCTCGTTGTGAAAGAGATTCACTCCAACCATGTGACGGAGAGAACCCTTTGCGCTTGCTCAATCCTCTTTAATACCGTCTACGCGGCAAGTTTCCACTCCCAGTTCTCACTTGCAGTTCAGTGCGCGATCTGAAAGGACGTACACTGTCTATCTATACCCGACAAATAATTTTGTTTCATTACCAAGGGCCGTACCAACTAAATCGCCGCAAAAATGGCCGCATTTGATCCCCTGAGTTTCGTTAAGGATTTCATGGCCGGAGGCATCTCCGCAGCCATCTCTAAGACCGCCGTCGCCCCGATTGAGCGTGTCAAGTTGTTGCTCCAAGTACAACACATTTCAAAGCAAATTTCAGAAGAGCAACGTTACAAGGGTGAGTAAAAGTGGACCAATTCTAAGCTGTATGTAGATTAGTATGCCAAGGTCTGGCACACGTGGCCAGGGATTTCCGATAAGTGCGCGTATGGTATTACATAAGCTACTGCTAAAGACTTTACAAAAATCGTAGAAACCGGAGATATATGATCGTATTTTGTCGATAACTGCAGGAAGTATTATTCATCCAGGAATAATGTAAAAGCGTTTTCGTGTCTCCAGACATTCGACCTTTACCTTCACATTTTTACACTTGGGGCCTTTATTAGATGTAGGTAAATGGAGCGAGACTAGTGAGCACGTTAATTGCATGTATCTGGTACTTGTTAGTTGAATAAATGTAATTTGACTAGTTTTTTTCCGGCAACTTGCAAATCTTCCGGCGGTATTGATTGCCATGATGGAAGCGCACGCGCTTCTTGAAGTCAGTTATATAATGCTAGACTACCTATGACACATTTATATTGAGGGCAGGCGGTTAAATTCCAAATGATTATCTCGTGACATATTCAGTACCACCGAGAGTAATGCGTCGATAGATAAGAATGCATAGTTGACGCGGTGGAAAAAATGTAACCACATGGTGCAGGCATTCAACAAAATGGCGACCATGGAATGGCCACCATTAGCCGGATATGAAATGCAGAAATTTACCGCGCTGTCGACATGTTTCCTAGGCAACGTACTAAGCTTCCAAACTATTTTCGAGGGCACGGCACGCAACGGCGTTATGTGTATGAGGAACAAGTGCCAAGTTTATTATATAAGTTGTTCTAATTATTTATTGAGTACGTCATGCCGTTGTCGAGCTGGTGAAGGTTACACAGCAGCGTCCAACTCTGTAGAAACGTGTACGGCGTGTACGAAATAATTTTGCGTAGTTTGCTTACATTACAAATCATACGTAACGATTAACGTAACCGCATCTTATCTTATTCGCCAGCGTGACGTGATTTATGCAACGTGCTTATAATGTTTGCTTGCGTGTGTTTTTCTAGGTATGATAGACTGTTTTGTACGCATCCCCAAGGAACAGGGTGTGTTGGCTTACTGGCGCGGTAACACCGCCAACGTCATCCGTTACTTCCCAACCCAAGCCTTGAACTTCGCCTTCAAGGATAAGTACAAGCAGATCTTCTTGAGCGGTGTCGACAAGCGTACGCAATTCTGGCGCTACTTCCTTGGCAACTTGGCTTCCGGCGGTGCTGCCGGTGCCACTTCCCTCTGCTTCGTCTACCCACTTGACTTCGCCAGAACCAGGTACGTTCACGTAAAAATTTACCAAAATTGTCCTCAACTCACCACGTCTTTTCGCGTTTTTAAGGTTGGCCGCTGATGTCGGCAAAGGCGCTGGCGAGCGTGAGTTCAGCGGTTTGGGTAACTGCTTGGCCAAAATCTTCAAGTCTGATGGCTTGGCTGGTCTGTACCGTGGCTTCGGCGTCTCTGTGCAAGGTATCATTATTTACCGCGCTGCCTTCTTCGGCATCTACGATACTGCCAAGGGTATGCTGCCTGATCCAAAGAACACTCCACTCGTCATTTCATGGGCCATTGCTCAGGTATGTCACGTCAACAACTTTGAGAGAATACCGTTCGTTACTAATGTGCTCTGTTCTCTTATAGACCGTAACCACCATCTCTGGTATTATTTCTTATCCATTCGACACAGTCCGTAGGCGCATGATGATGCAGTCTGGACGTGCCAAGAGCGAAATCTTATACAAGAGCACTGTCCACTGCTGGGCCACGATCGCTAAGACTGAGGGTATGAACGCCTTCTTCAAGGGCGCGTTCTCTAACGTCCTCCGTGGTACCGGTGGCGCTATTGTACTTGTAATGTACGACGAAATCAAGGCATTCTTCTAAGTTAGTCAAATTTAACCAATCTTAAACAATTGCAAGACAACTTAACCACCAATTGTCGTATTACAAAAAAAATCAAACAAAATCGATAACAAGCCAACAACACATCTATATAAACAAAATACATCGTGTCACTGCAAGTTTTTGTGCCGGTGCCGGTCAGCGGCCATCGTCGTATTAGTGTATATTAAATTAATTATATAATTAATTGAAGAAAAACCAAAAGCAAAATAAAAAACCAGCAAAACTGAAGAAAGCAATTGGTAAACTGCGCGAACTTAACGTATTCGAATTGTCCTCATTCAGACGCAAGTAACCCCTAACTATAATACTACGTAACAAGCAATCGATATTATTCATAATATTAAGCGATCGAAACGAAATAAACTTTGACCACCAACGCGCGCAGCGGCTGCTGTCTAACATTCCGGATGTGTGATATAGCTGTCGACTCATCATCCGCTGTATTAAACAAGCAGATTTCAAGCGAGCAATTCTTTGCGGTAATTTCGCGCTCAACCGATAGAAAAAAGATTGGTAGAGATGCATTATTTATTTTTACAACCCCTCTGAGTTCGTATAGCACTCCAGCCGTGCAAATTTAATGAAGATTTCACGATTATTTTTAGAATTTTGCCCAAATTAATTGATTTCCTCTCAAATCGTGTACGAACATAGTTTCTTTTTTCTCTACCCATTACATTTGTGAAATACATTTAGTACTGTAAATACTTGGGCTGTATAAACCACGTGCTCAGTTATGACTCTGTTACTGTATTAATATCACTGTTGAAAGAGTTTTCAGCCAATAAGATCGGCGATAATAAACAAAAAAATAGAAACATTAACTTGTTGTTTTATTCCATAGGAATGTATTCTTTATATTCTTTCAGGAGCGTTTCAGATGAATATTTTACAAAATCGAAAGACACTTTGTGGTAGTCCGCTATTGCCTTCGATGGTGACTGGCAATAGATTTGCAACCTTTTATAACATTCGTCTTCATTTTCATAGAGGCATATTGATGGGTAGATTTCGTTATATGCTAGGCGATTTGGAACCAAAGGGAAACAACCACAATATGTAGCCTCAAGCATTGAAACACCGAAAAATTCGTGGATTGCAGTTGAAACTACAACATGAGACTTTTGTAAAGTTTGATAATACATTGATTTATCTTCCACGTATCCAAAAGTTACTATGTTATCTTGGAGCGTGGTGCTTGCATGCTTTATAGTATCAGAGATATCAGTAAATCCGGCACCCAACATGTGCACCTTAAACTTACTACCAGACTCTTTAAGTTTTAGTAAAATATTTATGAAAACTTCGGGGCCTTTATCAAATTCCCATCTGTGCGGCCACGCAATGTGCAAATAGGTGCCATCCTTATCTTCTTTCTGTTCTAATATTGGGAATTCTACTGGATAATATAAAACTCTACACTTTGGTTTAATCGTATCAAGCAACCCTTTGGGTCTATAATCTGGCATCAGCTTTAGAATTTTGTGAAAATTATTCACAAAACTTAAAAGGTTGAATTCAGAATTGAAGAGAATTTCATCAGCAGCCATGCTAGTTGTTATTTGATTATATGCATACTGAATATCCCTATCTTTTATCTCCCTGATTGGATATACAAATTGATTTTCATGGAAGTAAACTACTTTTTTCAACTTTGCTAAGTCTGGTCTCAAGCCTAAAAGTTCTGCCAGAGACAATACAGAACTGCAAAATAAGGTCTTTTCAGTGGTGACTGGTGGTATTAATGTGGACAGTATAAGAGCGGAGCACCTAGCCCTCCATGGCCATTTCTTTCCAGATAGAGTAATGAGAGTACTTGGTTGAAAATCTAAAATAATGGTTCGTTTTATGTCTGCTTTGATCTGGTTCTGAAGAAACCTACTTTTGTGGAGCAGATCAATTAGTTGTTTGTGGGAACCGGCGTAAAATGGTTCAATAAATAACACCAATGGGTGACTTGATGTCCTTGGTTGGGTAGATGTAGTATTTGACTCATCTTGAATGTTTAAATTATTTAAAAGTGTACCAATATTATTGCTTTCGTAATGCTTTCTTGCCATAGCAAAGATTACCAAACACGAATGTCGAAAATATGAGTAAAATGAGTAAACTTTTAAAAAGTTCACCGTAACTTGAAATATAATTAGTTTTCAAATTAAAATGTTCTAGAACTATACTTCTCTGTACTAAAGTTCATCTTTACGGTAAACAAATTTTAAATCTAGTGAATTCTAACCTAAATTATTTCGCTCCAAACAAATATGGAACAATATAACTAACCTAAGTTGTCTTTGATCACTGCAGCAACACTGTAATCACTATTATTTAGGCAATATGGCATATCCCCACAGAAAGTACTTGGAGCGCCTAAATATTCTACTCGATATATCAACTCAGAATCGTATAATTACTATTTAGTCTCTACGTTCACCTAGTATCGCGCTAGACACCTAGTCCTAAAGTTCTCTTCCGAGTAATTCAAAGAACTTCAACCACCTGGTAATGCTCAGGTGATTATTACCAATACTGTATATCTTGGTTGTTTACAAAATATCAGGAACCCACAATATGGACAACAACTACGTGCAAATAAAGGACATGCGTCCTGGAATGAAGAACGTAAACGTATTGTTTATAGTGCTTGAAATAGGGCCACCGACTATCACAAAAGAAAACAGGGAAGTGAGAACATTTAAAGTGGCTGATCAGAGTGCCTGTATCAATGCGAGTATTTGGGACGAACCGGGTCAGCTATTGATGCCTGGTGATATAGTGCGTTTGACCAAGGGCAACGTGAACTCTTGGAGAAACTGTCTCACGTTGTACGCAGGAAAAGGCGGTGATTTGCAGAAGGTTGGAGAGTTCTGCATGGTTTTCAATGAACATTTAAATATGAGTGAGCCAAATAGTGTAATGCCAATGACATCATTAGGTGGAGGTCCACCAAACAATGCACCAATGTTAAACAACGGAACAAATAATGGAGCAGGACGTGTTAATACTGCTGTGCCTCCAGTACAGCCACCACACCAACCTCCACCTCCAACCATGAACAACTCAGTTGGGATAGTTAAACCACCACAGGGACCTCAGAATAGGGTGGCTGGAAATGGTCCACCACCTTCATCACAATCGTCATCGAATAACGATAGTCAGAAGGTCAGAATTCGCGGCTCCAGGGGCGGCCAACACCGTAATAGGCATAATAGATCTTAGTTTTTCAGGTAGAATATCAAGTCATGACTGTTCAAGTTTTTATGTGAGAATGTAAATGGCGCCAATGTAATTAAATTTTTTATCTTATCTACGCCTTTAGATCCTGAAACCATTTCATTCCTAATTTCTGATATTTTATTTCATTCGTAAAAATTAAAACCAAGGGGATTAGCAGCAACGCTGCATAGTACGAAGTTTCACGACAACCAGCGTTCCATCATTACACATAATCACTAATACTCTAACCTAGTCACTTTGTATGTGTGTATTGCGTTCCCGTTGCATTCATGTGCGTTTGTGTTTAATACATGAGTGCGAACACTAATAATGCACCGATATCAACAATGTGTTTGCTGTTAATCAATGAAAATCAGCAATATGCCAAAATCTTCCAAGCCAGAAGCTGGGGACGAAGAGGCAGGTGAATGCAATCCGCACGGAACTCTCAGTGTTGTGATAGGTGCGTCTAATGTGGCCCTATGGGCACGAATTAAAAGAACTGTTGCCAATGGATGTTCCGATGAAGAGTTTGTGAAGATTTTGCTTGATTTAGCCACTCAGTACCTAATAAAGTAAGCTTTCATCTCAATTCAATATCAAAATGCTTGACAGTTGATTGCTTTTAGAACAAATTTTTGCAATGCTCAGTCTAATAAAGAAGAGAACAATGACAATGAAGATTCTACTAATAACAAACAAGTTATTACAAAACCAGGAAGCACTCATTGTAAAAAATCAAAAATAAGACTGAAAACTGACTTAGCACCTTCAAGAAAGAAGGTGAAGAAGCTTGAAGGTGAAAACGAGCAATCTTGCAAACCAATTCAAAATTGTAAACATACAGAACCTCCAATTCCGGAAAATATTCAAGAGAAACCCGTTGTTGAGGCAGATTCCAAGGAAAATTATATTGTTGAGGAATTAGACAATAATGCAAAGAAACCTCTTGGGAGTTTGGTTAAAACAATAGCAATTCCTCCACCAGATAAACAAAAGAAAGTTAAACTCAAAGACACAACGAATGACATAAGGAAAGTGCCTGAGTTGATAAAACATGAAGTTGTTAATGTAGACTTCACTCTGCAGGAGCAGAATAAAAATGTGCAATGTACTTTATGTGAAGGGCAACACGAAGGAGAGTGTCCTATTAAAAATCCAAAAAGCATCGTGAAAGATGCATTAGAACAATCATATCTGACAAAGGATCAGTCTTATGCTAAATTATCATTACCAATCTGGCTTAAGTTAGAACAAGTCACTTCTGAACATGGACTTTCTGTATTTTCCGAAGTCGATTTGGAGATGTATACACAATTTGGCCCTTTAGTAGCGCCCACTGTCAAGGAGGTGGATGTACCTGAAGATTGCGATATGCGATTCATGTTTGAACTTATTGAAGTTGAAACTGACCGCATGTATTTCAATGCAGAAGATGAGAAAGCCAGTAACTGGATAAGATATCTTCGACCAGCGCCTACCAGAGATGCTAGGAATGTTATAGCAATGAATAAAGAAAAATCCTTGGTGTTTGTAACAATGCGTCATATAAACAAAGGAGAAGAATTACTTTATTGGCAGGATGATGTAAATACAAACAAAAAGAAGATGGAAAGAAATTGTATGTAGTTTTAAAGTGAAAGTTCTTTATCTAATATGAATATTTTAGCTTGTGGAGGCTGTAATATGACATTCCAACACCCTTTGTACTATCGAATACATTGTTCCGTCTTTCACGATGTGAGATTCAGCCTGACAATACGTAAATATCACTGTAAAGTGTGCGGAGCTGCCGTGCTTGGCAAAGAGAATATAATGAAACACGCGAGCGAATTGCATAATGGGCAGGGGGCTTATCAGTGTCAATTCTGTAAAAAGTTTTTCCTACGCCTTAACTATCTGGAAATGCATCGAACTTACGGCTGCTCTGCGAATCCGCATCGGGCGCGTCCGCTGTGTGATTTCTGCGGCAAAAAGTTCTGCCAGCCGCAAAAGTTAAAAGTTCACATCAAACGCATGCATAGTGGTAAGTCACAACTTAACAAAAATGATATTCATTAATGACATGCATTTAATCGATTACTTATTCATTACAACATGCATTATTAGACATGGATGAAGTTTTAAAAGAGTTCCAATGCAAAAATTGCCTGAAAATCCTGGGTTCGCGAGCAGCTTTACAACGACACTTTAAGGAAGTTCATCAGAAGCAAGTTGTTAATGGGTTTGGATGCAGCAAGTGTGGGAAGTCTTTTCAAAATAAAAGTAACTTAAAGATACATATGCTTACACATAGTGGTATTAAGCCTTTCAGGTAGAATAAAGTCGCCTTTTCTTTCTTTGGGAAACTTGTATCAATTTGTGATATTTACTTTTAGGTGCAATCAAGAAGAGTGCAACGCCGCTTTTACAACGAAACAGTGTCTGCAGTTCCATTACAAGAAGGTTCATAACTTCACGGATGAACTGATGCCGAAGATAGAACGAAGTGTTGATTATACGTTTGAAGCTTATGCTGGTGCCCATGATGATTCGAACGAATCGTCGACGGAGTCTCAAAGAGACAACAATGGAGTAGCAGCAGACAAAATACAGAATAAAACAACAGAATCAAAGCAAGACGTTGATACTGTTGAGGATAATGAAGAAGATCAACTAATATCGGTTGAACATATAAATTCACCCATAGGGATATCAACTGTACCCAAGACTGAACCATCTTCTTCCACGGAACCATCATCGAATACTCTGGATTCTTATGCACCTAACATGAAGATACTCACGAAGGGAAGCAAGAAGTGGATTGGAGATCAACAACAACCACAATTCGATGAAGTACCCAAGATGAACATGCCCTACAATCGTCAGGAGACAACGAACGCCAGTCTTTTAGTCGAAGCTGCCTTGGATTCAGTGTGCAGCGAGCCGAATATTGACATTGATGTCAGCACGACTCCAAATTGTACTGATTCGTTGGTTAACAACTTGTACACATTGTCAAATGTACATGACACTGATACCCTTGTGGACGTCACGTATAATCAAGCAGTGGACGTGGGCGAGTCAAGAGATATAAACCTCATAAGTCCTTCAGTTAATGAGCAAATTTCCGTCACTGACGATATCAATGATGAACTCCGTCATTCACAGACGATTGACTATTCCTCTTTCCATCAGGAACCATTTACCCCTGCCAGTTCACCACGCAATAACTTTAGGGACTATATCACTGCGTCTCCGCAGAATCTGCAGAGCCAGGCGCAAGCGCAGGTGTATCATCAGAAACCCCCATCACCTAGCCCGCCCCGCTATGATTTCGGCCCAAGTGTGAATGAATCCGACGACAGCAATGGCATCGGCGTCCAAAACTTATCGTTACATGGGGATAAGTTCACAGACAGGGATGGTATCCAGTTGGACCTTTCAATATACAAGTCGCATTATTCTTTCGATTCGAATTTCATGAGGAAGGAGACTTCGCGGTTGAAGCTTGCAGAACTCGATCCAAGTGAGGCCCAATTAGATGCAAGGAAAAATTACCTCATTGAAAATGAGGACGATACGAATAAGTTCAGTTTGAACGGAAATGTGGACAACGATAACCTTGAAAACGAATTGAAAGACTTTGACGAAATGGACGATAAGAGCGTGAAAGAGGATGATATGGACCTTTCAATGCGGCAGAACGCCACTGATCTGCGTAGCAAGTTTGATCTCGACTTAGATATACGCAGAAATGCGTACGAGGATGATTTCAGAATGAAAAACTATGATCTTGATAACTTGGATGCGTTGCGCAGCAACATTGAGCGTAAAACCTACGAAAGTCTCATAGAAGACTTCAGAACGGATCGTAATTTTGAGCCGCTTATTATTAACCCTTCAGAACTTCAAGGGCTGGATATGTCGGCTAGGGGGTATCATAACTACCCTAACTTGAATAGATATCATCACTTGTATAGTGAGGTGGATCGGCCGAGTGTTGACTTGCGCTTGAATTATAGCCCTCCTCCACCGACTTATACGCATCCGGATATCTTACGAGTATCCCTGGATCTTGCCCCACCAGGAAGACACAGTGTTGATTTGAGTTTGCGTTCGCAAATTGCAAACTCCCGGCTGCTAAGTGAACATAGCCTGCAAACGTCTCGCCTGGGATTGGATCAGACTCGTTTGTTACCCAGTGAATTAACACAGCGACATATTACATCTGATCGCCTGATATCAGATATGAGCAACAGGATCCTCTCGGATCACACGACAAATCGTATTTTAAGCAATGAGCAAATAGGCAGCAATCGCCTGCTTGGAAATGATCAACGCATATTACAAGATGAAACCCGCTTATTAGGAAATGGCAGCCTGTCGCCTGTTTCATATGCAGGATATTCAGTATCCCCGAGTGCATATCACCCCACCGCTTTACCCCCAAGACCGCACGTAACATCACCGAACCCCAGCGCTTATCATCATTACTCATCTTACTATTAGGTACCTCTAGTCATATCTTATAAGTATGTGCCAAAAGCCAAATATACTTTAAGTTTTTAACCTGACAAAATGGCGATTGAGAATATTGTAAAAACTCACCCTGCGTATTTATCATCCCTTTTGTAATCCAAATTGTGTTCGTGGTGGTATTTCACATACTTATCGTATTGCTATGTACACTTGGCACTGATTTCGTACGAACATTTGGAATCTGATAAGATTGCAATAAGTTAAGGCGCGAAATGACCAGTCACCGCAGGAAAGTTGCAAATAAGTGAGAAGAAACGGTTTTAATACATGCAGCGCCATTGTAGAGGCGCTGCTTTCGCATAATTATAATGCATTTACATCTTAGCATTACTCCATGGTCGGGAGCAAGTGCGGCTGGGAACGTATTTGTTTGCGTGTTCTGTTGTATGTTTACGTCACGGCCGCGTCACCAAAATTCGTCCAACGACTCCAAGTACTGGTTGTCGCGGTGTGTTTAGAGACTCGTCTTCGCAATTGCATCGCAAGGGTAATTTATTAACGTCGCTGGTCGCATCGCAGCCTAACCATGGAGCTGGTCGCCGAATTAATTAATAACAAGTTTGCTGTTCTGGTGGTTCCTGTACTTGTGATTGTTCTCGCCGGATTACTATTCACGTTCGGCTTCCGTGCCGCCAAGCAACCACCTTTCGAGAAGATTGCAGCCGTCGCCGTGAGCGACGAGCGCAAATCCAGCAAAAAGAAGAAGCAGCAGCAGACCAAGGAGAAGGTGAGCGCATCCCGACAATACATACGTTTATCCCAGTAGGCCTATTGTTAGAAAAGTGGGTTAAAGCGCGGACGGCACTCAGTGTCAGGTCCACCATATGTTTCTTCCATTTTTTTCGATGCGAATCTTTTATAAATAACTCACACGTATAGTTGCAATGTGGCAATTATTTCTGTAGCCAAGGCGCATAATACTCTGCCGCGCAGATTCCCAGACTTACGCTTCATTAACGCGCTTATTTGTAGCGGAATTTTAATTAGTTACCTGTACTTTCAGAAAACTCCTAATGGTACCGCAGTTTCCGAATCAAAGTCGGAAAAGTCACCAGCCAAGGAGCAGAAAAGATCGCCTGCAAAGGATGCGCCTGAGACACCAAGCAAGAAGAATAAGAAAGTTGAGCCCACCAAGCAGCAGGCCGACAAGAACAAGAAGAATGAAGTAATCAAGAAGAAAACTGAAACTGTTGAGGAGATCAAAAACAAAAAGAATAAGAAGCCTGTGAATGAGAAGCCGTTGGACTATGACGAGGGTGATTGGGAAACTGTGCCAACTAAGGCTGACAAGAAAAAGAAGCTAGACAGCCCAGTCAAGAAAGAAAAGAAGCAGAAAGAAGATAAACCCAAAGAGAAGAAGGTCGAGAAGATAGCTGAGATTGATAAACTTGCTAAGGAAGTTGTAAACCAGGAACTGCGCGAGAAAAACAAGCATAAGGACAACAAAGAGGCTGAAATTGTGGCTGTTGAGCAGAAAGTCACTGAAGAAATTGTTCCTGTAATTGAAGAGGCTAAGGATACCAAGAAGAAGGAGAAGAAGTCTAAGAAGGAGGCTGAAGAGAAAGAAAAGGAGAAGAAGCCAGTTTTACCGCCGGCGGAGGTTAAAGAAGCCAAACAGGCGGAACCTTCCAAAGAGGCCACGAAACAAAATTCAAATGCTCCTGTTTTTGATGAGTTGGGAGGTAATTTGTTTAAAAATAAGTAATGCCAATGCAATTGCAAATAATGCTTATGTAATATTTCTAGATACTTGGACGGAGCCCAAGGCGAAAAAGAACGGCAAGAAGAAAGTACGACGAGACAATTAATATCGCATGTTGAGCGCACTGCACTATTAATTTAAGTCGTAAAGTTACGCAAAACAATCATCAGTTGCTCATCAATGCTGAGATGTGACAACAATTGTAATGTAATAACATTTCAAACTTCCTCTTACGCATAGTTAGAATCTTAGCGAAACTACCATTATCCCGTGGAGCGATATAGACTAATATTCGTCGATATTCAGTTATCTATTTCTGTGTAGCGAGGAATATAATACGCTGATAAGCCATACAAAATATTGCAAACTTAAGCAATGATCAAAGTGCTAAAAACTGCATTCCATTATGAATTACAAAGTATGTAAAGTTTAATAATCCAATTGATAAGTAACTCTAAATTAATGATGAATTAACGAGTAAGCGAATTCGAAGAAGACTTATATAACATATGGTAGGCCGGCGTCTTACTGATACACACTGAGCTAATCTTTCCGTACGATAATCTCATGTAGCTGCTCCAATGTGCCAATATCAATACCAAATTGAAACTTTTTACGCGAATACTGATACCAATGGAAAGGTCATGTAAATTACAAACGGCCTTAAATTGTTTACACATAATACAACATTTCAATGGCCAACATTGTATGCCAGTGGAATTAGTGAAAAAGATACTAATAATTACAGATAAATATGAATTTTAAAGGTTGTCTTCCAAAATGCAAAGAAAAGAAAGTTTGTAGAATCAGGCGGCACTTTAATAATATGCAATTATAGTTTAATTACGGCGGTTAGGTTGCTGTGAGTCTTCTAACTTAAATTCCTTAATTTTATTTAAATCGCGATTCTACTGTGCTAACCTTAATGATATATACACTAAACAAACAAGAATGTTTACTTATGTACATAATGCAATGAAATGAAGAACTTACGAAAGTGAGCATATCGGGCTGCTCATGAAGTTTAGTTGAATGGCTTTTACGACGCACTACTGAAAATGTATAGCTAAATACCTACTAATTATACTATGTATATAAGAATTTATATTTAGATATTTCAGTAAGGAACCAAACTATATTAACGATTTATATTGCTATATATAATTTATATTTGCTGCAATTTGCCCATCGATATCACCTATATGTAAGCATTTATTATGTTTAATTATTTTTGGATTATTTTAAATGTATTGATTTATTGTTTTCATTTATATATGATTTTAACACTTCGTTGCCCATTAGCATACTCCAGTTTGTTGTACTTTAGTTTAATTGTTTGTCTGTTTAATGCAAAGAGATGCCGTTTCTTTATTAGAAACTATTTAGGATTTAAGAGAAAATAGGTATATTAATTAATATGCGTGTATGTTCTGTGGGTGAATGTAAAGTAAGGTTGAGTTTAAATGTAAATAAGTTTAAAGAAATTGTCGCTGATTTAAAACTATTAACGAAAACTGCATATATTCTCTGGATCTTTGTAATGTGACCATTGAAACAAAAAGAATTAAGTACGAAACGAACACGAAAAACGCTGCTTGTTGCAAACCAAAAACGAGAAAAATATCAAACCGTCAATAAGTTACTACATCAAAACATAAGATAAGCGAACATTTGCAAAGTACGGTACATGTAAATAAGGTCTGTGGATTGTTAATATTATCATTTTGGGGACCATTTATAAAAATATATTTTAAAAAGGTTTTATTTCATTTACCTTCTCGTACATACAATTTATGTACATAGATCTACAAGTTTTACTTCTTCCTTGGTGATTTTTTACGCGATTTTGATTTGGTTTTCCTGTTAGTGTTCGTAGTTAAGGACTTATCTTTGTGCTTACCTTTCTTTTTGCTTTTACTCTTCTTTCGTTTAGTTTTCTTCTTCTGAACTGCTCCCAGGTCTATGGAAATCACTTTGCCGGCCGGTTCGGCTGGTTCCTCTTGAATTCTCACGAAACAATCGTATAACAATTGCGTACAAGTGGCACCTGAATATTTGATTAATTTAAGAAACACGTTGCACTAAAATTGATTTTGTGTTACCAGTGCAGAAATCATCCATGCACTCTTGGCAATTGAGTGGTCGGTATTCAATCGTCCCGGATTTGTTTTTGACACGTTTGACAGGCGGGTCGCGTATCATCGACCGTTTGTCATAGGCAAAAGTTTTCAACTCGGCCTTTCTCAGTTCCACCATTCTTAAAACCATAACTTTAATTGCAGTTTGAAAGATTATTGTTTCACATATATATTACCTGGAGAAGAATTCTTCGTCGAGTTTACTTTTTGGGCGAATATTTGTCAACATTTTCCAATCAATTGGCACCTTTGCCAAGTCATCCATCTTAAGACCTTTCATTTCGTCGGGAGTGGGATCCTTGAACGCGTAGGCCTCACGCATAATTTTAAAATCCGCTTTCCCGGTTTTAAACTTCATCTTTTTCACATTATCGCGCACTTTTGCATCTTCGGGACGCACCTTCTCGGGTTTTACTTTAAAATCCGGCACGCGGTCAAATATCTGACGGAAGTCTTCTTTGGTATTAATTTCCACATTGCTAAAGTCTAATGCAGGGCCCGAGTCTCGTTTTTTTGTCAGGAAGTCATCCATTGTTTCCGACTACAACATGCGTTTTTAATGAAAGTACAATATCAATCAATAAATGTCGATGAATATTTAAAAACAATTGATTATATTTTAAAGTAACTAAAAATTCAAGGATTTCTACTAGGAGAACATAAGATTTGATTTCTTCCTTCCCAATTATCCTTGAGTGTTGAATCACTAGACAATTGTCCGTTTTCAAACTTTTCTTTAAGTTCTTGTGGAGTTTCAACTCGAAGAATGTCAACTCTTTCACGACTGGGTTCTCTGTAATGTTGATTCAAAGATCCGCAATTTGCGCATTTGCAACAACACGATTGATATCTTTCTTTTGTGCGTACATATATCCGGTCTTTGTCACAATCTAGCGGAAGTATTTCAGTCTGATACACTTTCATGTTTTCTCCATATAGTGAACCATCTTTTTTCCAAATACTCTGCTTTTTGCGATACATTCTCGGGCTTGTTATGCTATCATCGCTAGAGTAACGTTTATCATCGTAGGATTTAACTTGTCGCATCTTTTGTCTTAGTTTTCTCCGTTGATATAATGGATCTTTTTCGCTTTGCTTAAGATATCTTGTTGGAGGGCGATTGACACCCCATTTGGGACGTTCTTGAGGCTCGTTTAAGTCGCGTACTTCACTTCTTGACCGCTGCCCTTTTCTACTCCGTGATCCTTGATCGTAGATTTCCAACCGAACCATTCCATCACTTAAATCTCGACGATACTCGCAAAAATCTGTTTGAGTACTACTATCGCACATTTGTTTCTTGTTTCGGTATTTTGTTGGTGTCATCAGACGGTTTTCTGTTCGGCTGGTAGTAATGTGAGGCATACAAGTCTGCACTGAACTTGTTATTGTCATTGGTAAACTAGATAAAGTCGGAATCAAAACAAACTGAACATTTTGCATGTTCAAATTATCCGGTAAAGCATTTTGCAAAAGCAACCCCATGTTTTCTTTAATAGGCATCATTGGTAAAGACTGAAATGAATGCGTTGCTGAAGATGGCATGGAATTATCACTATCACTGCTGAAAGTAGTTTTTAGTTCTTGAATTTGTTTAATTATTGGCATCATTTGTTTAGATTCAGGTTTCGTTTGGAGCTGTTCGGTGTTAAAAGAAATATAATTTTCTTTCTTGGGAGAATCAACTTTTTCAGTGGTTACTGTAGCTTCTTGGAGTTTTTCATTTTGCTTTGTTTTAATATCTTTATCAATAGTTTTTTCCTGTTGTATTAAACTGGTTAGTTGATTCTGCCGCATTAACCTTTGTTTGAGTTTTTCTTCCTTTGCTTCTTTCTCAGCAATTTCTATCGCTTCCAGAAGTGCTTCCTTTCTCTTGCGTTCGCGTTCTTCTTTCTCAAAGCGTATCCGCTCTTCTTCTTGTCGACGTTTTCGGATAATCTCTTGTTCTTGCGCAATCCTTCGTTCTTCTTCGTATTCTTCGCGTAGACGGCGCATTTTTTCTTCCTCGCGTCTTTTTTCCCGTTCCTCCAACTGTTGTCTTATTGCTTCCTGGTGTGCTAAGGCAATCTGCCGTTTTCTTTCTCGTTCTGCAAGTTCACCAGGATCCACAGGTACATTTTGTCCGCGAATAAAACATCTAATTAAAAGTTCATTAAAGTTTGATAAGTATATTAATTAAAGCTTTATGTAAGTCTTACTTATTTGTATTGGTGCTTGAACTCGTACAAGGCCTGTCTCCATATGTTTGCTCTGGTGACTCAGCCGGCGAGCTGTTATTGACTACGAGTTCAGTGTCACGCTCTAGACCTCTCTTGACCCATCCGGGCGTCGGGTCACCTGCAGTATTAACAAGCTCTTTGCCGCCGTCCCAGCAACGGCCCCACTTGAGTCTGTCTTCTCGGCCTGATGACGATGACTCGTAGCCGGTCCCGTGATGAGAGGCGACGACGAGCTGGCCCGGGGCATTGGTATGGTTGGGTTGCTCCGCCGCCGGCCAAACTTGATGAGCCGGCGGAGCATGGCGTGAAGAGTGGTGCGCGTTGTCGCTGCCATATCCTGACGTCTCGCCGCCCATCTCTTTATCAGATTTTGCGTCTGGCGAGTAAGTAAAGTGCTGGTTTTTATACAGCGGCGGCAAGCTTCCGGCGTATGCGAGTCGTGGGGTACCGGAGGCGGCGCTGGATGACGTGGAGAAAGATGAATCGCGACGAAGATACTCGGTTTCTTTCTGGTATTTTCTAACATTCCGTGTTCTAGGAAAAACTTAATGTAACAAGAACTGCCTTTGAGCAAATGCGATGATTGTAA
The DNA here is from genome assembly GCA_003054995.1 of Aleochara bilineata. Classification (NCBI taxonomy): domain Eukaryota; kingdom Metazoa; phylum Arthropoda; class Insecta; order Coleoptera; family Staphylinidae; genus Aleochara; species Aleochara bilineata. The sequence goes on along the minus strand of NBZA01006714.1, from coordinate 34,479 downwards.
ATTAATAATAAACGATCAATTTGTGTTTCTAATACCGGAAGTTAATGTGTGGAAAAGTCCAATGACCCAGGTGCAAGATACGGCAAAGTAAAGAGAAACACAATGAGACAAACAAAATAGAGACAGACATGCAGGCGAACGCATTTCAATGAGCAATTATTGAACTAAGAGCTGACGAACGAACATGTGCAATGCAACATCGGAGAAAATCGATCGCATATAATGTACTTATTTATGTATAAGCGCAGATTACAATGCCACTTTCAATAAGCTTTTGTAACGACATAAAAACATGCGACTAATGATAATGAACTTTCATTTGTGAGCACTATAAACAATAATAATAATTTATTGCTTACTTTATATGGGGTCGATCATAGAGCTGGAGGGAATCACGTGTTCCCCAAGGAGCATTTTTACTAAACCCTGCCAACTCCTCTGCAAGAAAAAAATCAAATTAATAGGCGCTCCCCCGAATGCTAGAACCATAGTTGCCTCTTTCGCGCTCCCACTGCAGTTTCTTGCGTTCGACGAGACTTTGTGCCGTTGCTGATGTGATCGTTAACGGTTGATAGTAAATTGTAGACATTTAAATGTACTTTACAAGTTTTGGGATGGTTCAACTGTTACCATGCAAGTTTAGGATTACGGAACACCAACAAAATTAAAGAAATCACCAATTTTACAACATAAAATAAATTTCTATGACAATAAAAAACACTACAGTTTACTCGAAACAAATAAATTTAATTTTGTTACCTAATGCGAAAAGGTTTCTTTGTTGGATCGAACACCTTATTTGGTATTTCCGTGTGACTCGACCGCTTGCGCCTGCAGTCAACTAGTGCGGCAATCGTCGCGACGGCGGCGTCAGTTTGCGGTGGCTGTCCATGCCAAGTGCGACATGGAAGGTGGACTGTTTAATCAATTGCCGTCGCTATAACAAACTCAATACAAACATTTCCAAAGTATCCACAGGGTCGGGCCGTTCACCCCATTCTGCCCAGACAACCTAGCAGTTCCCCAGTTCTAGTCCAGAGAAACAATTGCAAATGAGTTACCACAAGAACAATCGCGACACACATACCTACAGTGAGGAGGTTTGCGTGTCGCTTAACATATCTTATTCAAATCATTGTGTTGTACTTATGATACTAATGTGTCCTAATTAACTGAAAATACACCAGCTAAGAAATTGCTGTTGATGTACTTGTGAAGTGATTCACTCACTGACTTGGCAGAAGTGTGCTATTTGAAATCGATATAAATTATTCCAAGCACGAGTATTTTCTTGCAAATGTAGCACAGCCGATCTAAAAGGCGCAGGAGACTCGCTTCGTCCAATGAAAGTCAATTCTCCAGTTTTCAAATTTAAACTTATGAGGAATGCATGTTTTTGGAGTGATTTAGTGATCATATCTCTGAGTCAAAGATGAATGGTATATAAAATATAGCGTCACATCACGATCTTGCTACGCGGTTCTTTGGCATTGAGTTCATCGCTATAACTGTATAATTAACCATAGTCATTGATATCATCTTCTAACACATCACATTCTTCTCGTGTATTAGAAAATGATGTCGTCTCTAGAGAAAGACTTGCGATTTATACTGGCGCGCCGCGCCATGGCGTTTCAAGTCAATAAGCCGCAAATCCAAGAAAGAGCAATAAAAATAAAAGTTTCCTTATTTTCACACACTCTAATCTGTATCCGCCACTTGCTGGCTGATTACGATTGCAATTCCGACGTACCTTGCACATTCATAATATAATTACGGATAATGAACAAGAAGGAAACGGAATACAAGTGTAATATTTTATGCGTAACGAAGCTATTCAAGGTGAGAGAGAATGAAGATCACTACTTTTATTTAATAAATAGAAAGTGCAAAGTGCAATTTTTAACTGTATCTCGCTGAATTTATAATTTGCATTTAAATGGCGTCAATATTTGCATTGTCTTCCTAGTTACGTATAAAATAAAAGTATTTCACATGCCTCGTCGTGCCTTTCCTTGCACTGGTGAAAGACAGAATCATGCTTTTGATTTCTTAACTCCAATCCTCCAGTACGTGGTAACAGACTATGCGAGGCACGTTCGCACTTATATGCAGACAACATTAATATAGTGAAGGAAATCGCGCCAATAACTTTCTTTCGACGCACACGCCGAACGTGATGTGACCATCTGCCATCAGTTCAGCAAGTAGCTGCTGGCCTGGCTACAAGTTGCTGTAATGCGTCCTCAGTTAAGTCAAGTGTGTTAGGTTTCTTTCATTGATTTGCATACGCGCTCAAGATACGAGTTCAAGAACAATGCACCGGATAATCTTCATCTGGATGGTGGTACTGGTGCGCTTTGAATGCGAGACGCGGTATCTTCTGCCAGAGATACCAGCAGTGCTGCATCCACCGATACCAGACGTTAGTAAGTTACGCCAAATGCAAGTTTCCAGTCAATGACTAGTGTATTTTGAGTGCGTAGCAATAATGACACAAACGAAGAACTGCCTGAAGATCTAGATCCCGAAGTATCGCCAGGACTCTTTCAAGGTGACATGGCAATGACAAACGAAGTTTACAACTATTGGCGCGTTGGTTTACGATGGGATGTCTTCCCCGAAAAGTTATGGAAGAATGGGATTGTGCCTTATGCGATTAGTCCACTTTATGGTAAGTTTTAAAACTTTTAACAACAAATTATTAAGTGAATTTATTCTTTAGAACCGTATGACCATGTCACAATTTACAAAGCCATACGGACATTAAATTTTATGACATGCGTTAAGTTTGTTCCTTGGAACGGTAAAGTAAAGGATTACTTGTTGATTTGGCCCATTCAGTACCCAAAAGGCTGTTGGTCTTTTGTTGGTCGGTATGGAGGAACGCAAGTGGTAAGTTTGCAGCCACCGGATGAAAATGGACCCAATTGTTTGGGGACTGAGGGAAGAGCCATTCATGAATTGATGCATGCGCTCGGTGTTTTCCATGAACAATCACGATGGGACAGAGATAAATTCGTCAAAATCCATTATGAGAATATAATTCCTAGTGAGTGTCTTATGAATTTCCAAATTGTACCTATTATTGTTATTTGATTTGCAGGGTACAAGTCTAATTTTGATAAACAAAGCTTAGAGAACACGACGTATAGCTTTGAGTATGATTACAATTCCATAATGCATTACGGTCGATACTACTTCAGCAAGACGCGCGGCAAGCCAACAATAACATCGAAAATGCCCAATGTTTCTAAACTAGGCCAACGAAAGGCCATGTCTAAGGGCGACTGTCTGAAGCTTAATGACTTGTACGGATGCTTGGACAACCCAAAATTAAAAAAAAAGTATTACAACATATGTCAAATAATGGGGGTGTAATAAATGTTATTAAAATCCCGCTTTCTGTGGTATTTTTTGGCCTACACGGAATCGGCCTCGATATTAAGTAGACTTTCTGGCTGAGAAATATCCGTAATTGGATCAAACTCTATATCGAAAATATTGCGAGGAATATAGTCACTGTCCACTGGCCAACTTCTATCTTTATAAGTGAGTATCGAAGGCAAGGCGTCATAGTTCTTCATGTAGTCTTCTAAGGTCATCAGGTACGGTGTCTCCGTAAGAAACTCTGTAAGTTGTTGCTCTGGAATACTATACATTCCCCGGCAACCAGCCGTTAAAGCATTGACCGTGCTCATGTCCATTCGACTAGTTGCTATCGAACTCTCAGTTGGCATCCACGACATGCGACTCTTGCGAGTACTTTTTCGGACACTCCTTCGCACCGACATAGTTTCCATTGGGTCATCTATCAAATCGTCTGTTTCGTTGAAGCGTAATAAATAAGCAAATTTGTATAATTTTGCTAAACAGTGTTTGATTTTGACACGAGTAGCTTCTGCGTCCAGATCATCTTTAATTTGATGTAATAAATGTGGCGCTTTAGCATGCACGTCAATCCAAGTGCGCAGAAATCTCTGAAAATATGTTAATATCAGATAAGCTACGAAGCATCATAATTGGTATGCATCTGTATACTTGATTTATGTTGTGATAACAGACGAGCACTTTTATCTTTCCTAAAATATCTCTGGTTTGCGCACAACTGTATAACGATTGTAAATGTTTCATAATTGAGTCCTCCGAGCCCTGGAATATGATGTTTTAAATCTCACAGATAATGTTTAAAACATACTTACATCTAAAACATGAATAAAATGATGCGCATATTGTAGTAAAAAACCAGTCAGGTATTCCTGGCAAAATGTTGAGTTAACTTTTTCAATGTTCTTTTTCATACGCATTCCCAAATTATCGTCCTCCGTATTAGTCATTGTATGACTTCCAAGATAAATTAATCGATTTACATAAATGTTCTAAATCAAGATAATTAAAAATATTCAAAGAATCAATTAATTACCTACCCGAGTGACGAAAGCCATGTTAGAGACCACTACATCATACAAAGATTTCCTCACTGGTTCCTGACAAACAAAAGCCACTTTTGTCTTCTTTTTACTAGGTGCTGAAGCAAGCATGATGTACGCAAATGAAAAATTTCACGTCTTGCCAGAATGGCAATTTCACTTCATTCAAGTAACCATAACAACAAATAAATCAATAAAAGCTTGAGCATATTCTAGAAAACTTCAGATTTATTTCAGTTTCCACCAATGTGAACAGTTTTGTTTGCATATAAGTTTCGTAATAATATAATCATAAGAGAACTAATTATTATATTGAGATATACAAATTAAATGTTATTTCTAATATACGACAGTTTTTCAAACAAATCCATTCTAATCACAAATTTTTCCTTATCTGTAGATTAAAGTGTTTTAAACAGACACCGTAGGTAGTTTCTACTAGAATCCAATCACAAACCAAACTGTTTAACTTGTACTATATTCATACATTTTCTGTCAATGCTTAAAGTAATATATCATTAAATTTGCATAGAACCGAGTTTATATTGTTTTAATAATAAATACTATTATATTTCATGAAGTGAAGCCACATGAGTCGCATGTCAAATGCACGACTGGATAAATAAATTAATTGGAATCTAGAAGAGGGTACGAACATCACACGAACGCAACCAAGAAACACCACTATCCAGAAATGTTCAAATTGCAAGAGAATGTCTGAAACCAACTGGACAATAACCAGTGTCTGACGAAACAATACGATGATGGTGCTGGATCTCTTATGGTAGATAGTTAATAGCAGAGTATGATTGATGAGCTCTTAATAAGCTGAACCATTGCTGTATCCATTTGATTTTCCGCCTGCACCGCCGGAATTGCCGCCGCCGAATCTCATATGTGCACGTGGACCATTGTTTTCTCTGCCACGAAAACTGCCGTAGCCCCAGCGACCACCGCTTTGTTTTCCACCATATCCGCCGCCACCACGGCTTGCCATCTCGTTAAGTTTTGGGTTTACGACCTAACAACAACAACAAAAAATGGTTTAAAACTTGCATCAGAACACCAGAAAACAAATCTACTAATTCCGTATTTAAATGTTGAGACAAACAGAGGATGGGACTCAGGCAGTAAAAGCGTGAGCACCGAAGGCGTTCTCTCCTTTTAATATACCTCACATAAGCATTCATGCTCCGCTGATGCAACAAGGCGGAGGCATGCCAAATATCTGAGGAAACTTTCTAGCAACTATTCTTAAATAATTGATAATTACCTGGTTTGCTTCTTTCAGCACAGATACCAAGTCTTTCGCTTGTCTAAAGTTGTTAGGTGTGAAGAAGGCATAAGAGGTTCCGGTTGTATCAGATCTTCCGGTACGACCGATTCGATGGATGTAATCCTCAGATGAGTTTGGGTAGTCGAAGTTAATAACGTATTTAATTCCCTCCACATCTACACATTAGAAGCAAAAATTATACAAAGTCCCCTACTTACGCAAAGGTATGAACACATCCACTTAGAATCATAAATGATCAATTTTTGCCACTCAAAATCAAATCCAAATTGTTCTCCTAGCATGTATGGTTAATAGTCTAAGAATTTGATAAACATTGCAACTTTAGGTTACTTGCAAAGTATATTAAAATCAATTATGTTGAAACGAAAATGGAGCACAATAAGAATAAAGTAAAAAAAATAATCTAAGATACTAACCAGTGCGATTGAGAACATTTAAGTATCCACAAGACGATATGTTTGTACGAGTGAATACCGGGTATCTCCGGCATAGTAGCAATCAATGTAACATTCTGCAGCAGATCCCAATAGTAACGCATCGTGTTTTACACATTGGTCAATCCACTGCAGGACCGAGCACGGAAGACGGCAAAATCTTGTTTGTTTTCATTAACATCAACATCTATTCCCACGTAGAACTATGCATGTTTTCGTGAATATCGGGAGTGGGAATAGGATAGGTTGAAAAACGGTTAACAGACTAAAGGATTCGATCGAAATTGAAAAAATGGTTGAATGCGCCGAATAGGATTTGAAAACAAAAACAAACAGCTGCCAGCATACATAGGCTTCCGGTGTCTATGTATCATCACATCTTCCAGTAATCGGACTTCTCTCTACCTCAGCAGCTGTCATGCTTGCCATCGTAGACAGAGAAGCAGCCAGCCAGAGGCACCGCAAGACACAGAATTGCGCCCCTACTACTCTACACAAGTCACATCATATTTTGAATGACTTGTGAGTCGAGTGCGCAACAAAGGCGTATTAATCATTAGCCAGTTTTCAAACTGTGCTAACGTTCTACGCTCATCCTGCATGTGCCTCTGAAACAAAAATGGACAACCAGACTGATAAATAATACTGATGTGATATTGATCATGAGTTATTAGCTGTGACTTATTGGCTAGAATAACGTTAAGCTAGAAAAATTAACGTGTGTCCATGTCAGTCACGTACGTTATCGTTTCTAGTAAGTATCCTTCCAAAGTTACTTTGTCAAATGAACAACACTAGGTTGAAGCAGCAAAAGATTCAAAAAGTTCTAACCAGTCTGGAACATCCCAATTTCTCATTTTATGCTACTATTATGCCATGTACCCAAAAACCCAAAATCGCTATTGATCAAGTATGCGCGATAAATCGATTCTAGTGATATTTTGAAACTGTTTTCCGTGTCTATGACAAATGAGCCGCAATCTTTTTTGGTGTACTTACCAAGACCACGCGCTGCAACGTCTGTTGCAACTAGAATAGAAGACTTTCCATTGCGGAATTCACGCAGGACATAGTCACGCTCCTGTTGGCTCTTGTCACCGTGCATGCACACCGCTGGCCAACCATGACGGCGAATGTTACGAGTGATTGTTTCAACTTTCTTCTTGGTCTCCACGAAGATAATAGTCTTAGAACCTGGCTCGCCATTGTTTCCAATTTCTTGCAGCAATGTGCTTAATCTGGAATTAAAAACTCCTTGAGTATGCATTCACAAAAGCAAAAAAAATTATATTATTTTGAAGAAAATCAGTTCTTCTTAGAGGATTGATCGGTGTATATGTTTAAAATCACAGAATTCATTACTTTGTCTCATCAGATAGAAAAAAAAAGGTAAAAAAGTGCAAATAGTACTTACTTTAATTCCTTTTCGTGCTCCTGGCATACGTCGACAATTTGAAGAATGTTATGATTGGCAGATAATTGTAATGAACCAATGTTTATCTGAACATATACTTTGAGGAAATCTGAAGCTAGCTTGCGCACCTCCTTGGGCCAGGTAGCGCTCCACATAAGTGTTTGTCTGTCTGGGCGGATCTGCTCAATAATCTTACGAATCTGGGGCTCAAATCCCATGTCTAACATCCGGTCAGCTTCATCAAGCACTAAGTAGGTGCACCGCTGAAGGTTGGTGGTCCCTTTCTCCAAGAAATCAATAAGACGCCCAGGAGTTGCAATTACGATCTCAACACCACGTTCCAAATCACGTGCCTGAGGTCCTTTTGGTGCACCACCGAAGATGCAAGTGTTGCGGACGTAAGAGTTGCTTCCGAATTCATTAGCGACTTGCTGGATCTGTTGTGCCAACTCACGAGTGGGTGCAAGCACTAAAGCTATAGGCCCATCACCGCGCGAAATGGGCTGTTGGTTGTTGATATGGACAATCGCTGGTAAAATATAAGCTAGGGTTTTGCCAGAGCCAGTCTGGGCAATGCCAACCATATCCTTGCCGCTCATAGCAATAGGCCAGCCTTGTGCTTGAATTGCGGTCGGTTGATCGTAACCTTGCTTACGTATGCTAGTCATCACGTAATCAGGGAAACTCGCTTCCTCGAAATGTTGAATTGGATGCGGAACATCATCGCCGTCAACAGTAATTTGCTTGCTGCGGCGGTATTGATCGACTTCGTATGGAGAACGATTCGCCACATTTGGATGGGGAACGTAGAAATCTTTCTTGAATGGGCGTAGAGTCTGAGTTTCCCAGTTTGGTTTACGCAGCCTACCGCCTACAGGTCCATTATTCTGGTTGTTTCCAAAACGGCTGCCACCACCTCCGCCGCCCCCGAAACGGGAACCACCAGCACTGCCGCCATTACGGAAACCACCACCACTACCGCCGCCTGATCCACCGCGACCACGGAAAGAACCGCCACCACCGCCGCTACCGTTGCTTCTTCCAAAAGACCTTAATAAACAATAATTTAATTTAAAATATGTTCCTCGTGGCAGAATGGCATGACCTTATATAATAGCAAACACGAAATTATCTGAATACCGCAATTTGATTCAAAGCCCGAAAATTACTAGCCTTGAACATATTTAAGCTACGTATGAGAACGACAGCTGTGTGAACGTCGATAAAGAACATGGCGGCCATATTCTCTACGTCAAAGGCAGCAAAATCAATATTCGTAAAAATCCATATTTCAGACATCGGTGAAAAATACGCACGGAACATAATAAAAATAAGAAATTTGAATAGACTTACATGTTTGCTTTAAGTAGATGGGCTGTTGTTTGCACGATGCAAGGTGATAGTCTTCTCAGGTCGAAGCTGAATATTGCTCTTAAATGCGTTTTGGCGTTTGAAGGCAACGTTCTGTAATTTGTACAAATATTGCGTCAGAAACACTATAATCACTATCACACTCTACTGAGAAAAAGTGACTGCAAATTGTAGGTACTCTCGTGCAAAATTAAAAGCAATAGCAAATATTCTAGAATAGCACTCGAAAACACAACATACCTCTTCGATGGTCTACGGAGAAGAGAGAACTTCCTGGGACGTATTGAGCTGCGCAGTAACTTAATGTCACAAAGTGGGAGAAGTTCGTGAATGTTCGAAAATATCTAATACGCGTGTGCAAATTGTAGTAGGTAGCAGCACCATCGTGTTTAAAATTGTCCAATACTGAAATGTGGACAATGTAAAAAGCGGAAAATGATTAAAATTAAATAATTTAAAATAGATAAATTTTATTTTATTCAACAATAAGTTAAAATAGCTAAAGATTCAATTGATTCTTAGTTATTTATATTTGGCACATCTAAATAATTAATATAATTATAAAATGAAATCTTGCGAATTAGGAATTCTGCATATGTCATTCAAATCTATCGATTATTGTCTTGACCCACCCCTTGGGGTTTGTTTCTGAGCCGCAATTGCTACCCAAAGTTGGAGGACTATTTTGATTTTGTGGACTTTTTGCCGTGAGAAATTTAGGCTTTGCTGGAACTGGTGGAGGCGCCCTATTCGGCCGGCGGATTTCAGGCTTCCGCATTACTTGAGGTTTAACATCTTCATTGGTGGTGGAGCGAAAACTATCGCTCTTTTCAATTTTGCTCTCCTCCTCTGTGAGTCGCTTGTCTAAAAGACTTTCGTAGTAGCTGCTACCGTTGTGCGAATTTTGACTAGAGACTAATATTGGATCCGCAGAATAACTAGACTTGACATGATTAGGTGACGTAGGGGACGCAGGTGAGGGTTCCTTAAGTCGGCGATCCAGCTCGCTGAGAACGTCTACCTCACTTATTGTCATCTCGCTATTGCTATGAGGCAACTCAAATGAATCAAAGTCAGTTTCGTCTGACCGTGACAGGTCCTTCTTGGATGTCTCAGGAGAGACACAAGCAATATGCACGACTTTCAATGGATCCGCGTAATCTGGTTGCGCTATTTTCGCACCCATGGACTTGGATCCCTGTTTATAGATCGGTAGTTTTGACTTGTTATCTTCAGACAATATGGCACGGAAGCGTTGTAGGAGACTAAAGCGCATCGTGGACTTGCGGTAGATCTTATGTTCGGGGTACTCATCGTCGTCTTCAACATCACAGTCACTAAAAGGCCAAACAAATAAAGCGTTCATTAGTTGTGTAAATACATTCAACTACGAGTATTTGAAGGGATATTTACTTTTCAGGTATACTTCCTGCCTCGGAGCATTCTTGAAGCGATGTGCTAGACTCACAGATGGTCATGACCGGCGAGGATTCCCGGTGCCCATCTACGGAATTACTCCCTTTCAACTGGAAGGAGCGCGGCAGACTATCTGACTTGCTGTTCAAACACTCATCATCCTTCGGCCAGTCTTCTTTATTCGCGTAGCAGCTGTGGCTGCCCTTTAAATTGCGTCGCTGCCGATTAAGCACCTTATGGAAGTCTTCATTCTGCATTAGGAGGTCAGACACGACCTGCGCGATCGTGTTGGATAATTGCTGCTTTGTAGCCTCATGGTGTGTATTCGCGCTTGATATAAACCTCTCCTTGGGCATTGGAGCACCTCCTCCGTGCTCTTGGATAATGTTTAGACTGTCAGTGGAGGCACCAATCATCGTGTCGCAGTTCTCAGTATCGCAGTCGCTTAGGTCCGTGTAGAAAACGCTGTTGTCTGGTGATTTCTTCGCCTTGGGCGACTTCCCTTTGTATTGCTGGCACCCGCTGGGATCCGACTGCCGGCGCCACTTTCCCAAAGACGGGAAAGCGCGGTCTTGCGAGGCGGCGCGCCGCGTCGAAGAGAAATCGCGTGTTTTCCTCAGCCGCCCACGTCGCTCGAGGTACTGCGGCGTCGTGTGTTGCTTCACAGGCGATGATTTATCATACGTCTCTTCTACAATATAAAGAAAAGCAAAGAGAAATCCCATAAGTTATATATTTTTTGCAGAAAAACTTATTGTCAGATGTAGGAATATACCTGAATATTCTTGTACATCTTGACCCAGTTGCATTACCAACTGCCGGGCATGGTTCGGTATCACAGCGTTGTAGTTCTCCAGGATAACACGCTTGATCTGCAGCGTCCATTCGCGCTTGTGCTGCGTGCTGCGCGCCCGAAGAGTGTACTGATTCCGCGGATTGTCAAAGGGCAGTATGTGGAAGCTGAGTGGCTCCCCGCGGACCTGCTCCACGAGCATCAGGTTGGAGCACTGCAAACGGGTTTTCCGTGATTAGCACGCCAATGCTCAAATGTGTTATATGCATACAAGTGCTTATACGACTTACCATAATATGCGTTTTATAGCCAAGCGCGCCGTCCGGCTTGCTCTTGGCCATCATGAGTAGCTTGTCGAACAAGAAGACATGTCGCCGTCCTCTGGCGCCGCCGACGCGAAACGTGCCTTCGGCGATCAGCTCGCCAAGCGCCGTCAAAGCGTCGCCCGTCCATCCATACAACTGGGCCTGGATTTCTTGGACGCGCACAGCATGCTCGTGCTTGCGCTTCATGGTGTTGATATGCGTGGCAACCGCTGTCATCGTTGCCAATGCAAGGTCCACCGCTGACTTGTGATGGTCATCACATTGTTTAGACAACCGCTGGAAGAATACACCCCAAAAAGTTAGCATAATAAGTTACTTCCTCCAAATACTATAATACACACCTGTAGGAATAGATGATATTTCAATATGCGCTGGACTGGCTTGAGCAGATACGACCCAAGAGGGAGTGCATGGTTTAAAGCTTTCTGGCGTTCCCGGAACAACTTAGCAGTATCCTCATGTCTAGAGAGGGTTGTCAAGATGTTCATCGTGCGAGGGTAGTTTGTACAGTATTCCGTATAGATGGAGAACCCAGAATCGTGCTGGAGGAATACATTGGCAATCTGCGTAGCGTCCAGAGTCACGGACCGTAGATAGCTTAAGAACTTGCTGTTGAATTCGTAGATTGCCTCCAGGTTGCTGAAGAGATGTCCGAGGTGTTCCTGCAGCGGGCAGTGCGGGTCGGTCCGCCACGGCTCTAGGTACCCCTGCAACATGAAGAAGCTTTTAGAGCCTTGTAGCTGTGTCAAGATTGCACGTGCGTGATTCATGCGTGCATTCTCTTCATTCTTTTGGTGATTGCGATTCTCGGGAATTAATTGCCAAGGCGTAACCCCAAAGGGCATAGACCTCCTGTGCTGATCCTCGTACGTAAACGTAAACGTGCGGGAGAAGAATAGGAGCGAATTCGCGCAGGTAAAGTCACCTCAACTCAGCTCGGCTTGGCATTCTCAGAATACAACGGCTAGCTGTGCGCGAAACGCTTACGCCATGAGTCACTGTGCAAGTAATGTAATAAGTAATGTCTGTTATCACGCAGACAAAACACGAGGCAGGTTCAGAAAATCCCGTATAATTTACGGCGCATCATCGTCTTCTTATGCGAATTTATTTGCGATTATTTGGCCAAAAGCAGCATCACCAGCAGAATCACAGATAAATTTTACGAGCGCCGTATTACATTATGCCCATGTTCTGCTTTCTGTTTCCATTAGCCGTCATCGCGATACAGTAGTCCGGTGAATTGAATGCTTCGTCGAATGTACGGCCGTAAGTCGGCTTTATTGGTCTCGGCGACGACACGCTATGGACTTTTAATACAAAACCAAACCAAACATCCTGTTTAGTTTTCGCCATAGAAGAGCTGAGCTGTAACTGTATGTGCCATTGCATCCCAGTGCAGAGTTCACTCTTGCGCACTTCACGTCAGAGTTGCTCAAGTAAAAATACATGTATGCATGAGTGTGAGCCAGCGTTTGAATTGCAATTGCAATTGACATTTGTTCCACGCAAGAAAACACATGTTCGCGTTCGCAAAGAAACTTCTTGTTTCAGAGTTAGAGTTAACGTTTGAATTTGAAATTGAAACATTTGTTCAGTATTCGTATGCGATTGTGTGTTTCTTTCGGCGAATGTTAATATTAATGGCTCATTGGGGTTTAGACAGGAAACGCACATAAAAAGCAAGAAATGCACGTGCAGTCGCTACAAACATATCCACAGAAGTTCATAAGCCACAGGCAGGCAAGCAACGGGCTATTTTTAGTCGCGGACGCGAAATGCTCACTAATTGGTTCACGCTGAAAGCATCCCTCAAGCCACACACTGCTCTGAAGAAGTTCAAATCTCAGAAATAGTTTACCTTTATTACATGGTGTAAGTCATCCACGTAGATGGCCTCAGTCTCGAGTACTTCGTGAAGGACACGCATATCTGCACCCATTGTGGTGGATTCTGCAATACCGCTATCCGCCGAGCCTGAAATCCAAACACCAAAAGGCCAATTAGAGAATTTATATGTTGTACGTATAATGATATTAAACCAAAGTGCAATTTCATTTTGGCATGCGGAAAACACAACACCTTCACTCGTTCCTTGATGTAATAATAGCAGCAATAAACATTCAACACATTCAAGTGCAATAAACAGTGCAAGGCAATGAATGAAAATTGATGGCAGAATTACGTCTTTTTCTTTGACAGATTAGATCGATAGATAGACGAATAAATTATGTTTTATTGAGAGTTTTTCTGCTGGTTTATTATTATGATTCTTGTACATATTTGGCTCCCAGCGTCTGGGAAATTTATGCGTGCGGTCTTAAAGCAAAATATAAAACGTTTGTTTAGCCTGGGGGGTAGATTCACACACGCGGGTCTTGACGAAGGCCATGCAGAGTTTATTAAACGTTTATTAGTTTATCGCGCGGCGAGCATAAATATTTATTCTGCATGATCTTATTGTATATGCAAAAACGTAGAGAATGTCTGTGGCAATTTGTCTGCGGGATTTCGATTCTTTACGGTTATCTATCGCAGGCGGAGGCGCATTTTCTCGAGTGCGCGCAGTACACTGATGGCAGACAGATAGCAATTTCTACTTTTTCTCTTGTCTGATGTCTTGTTCTCGGTGCGCACATTGTCTCAGAATTGTTCTAGCAATTGCAACTTTATGAGGTACGCACCTTACAACAGATTAAGCCATAACAAGACATGACTTTTCCTTGATTTAAAAGTAAAAACTACAAAATAAAAAATAAAAGTATAAATCTCATAAAAGATTATATTATAGACGATAATCTATAAAAATATGACTACGGTTACTGCATAAATGACATGGAAAGTAAATGAAAGTTACATTTTCAAAAAAAAACGGTAAAATACATAAATTTTGCTTTTGAGGGACTTCATATTTACATATGTACTTATGTTGGTATAGAAAGTAGCCTACCTATTGTGGAATTAAACAGTTATGCAATAAATTATTGATAAGCCGTTGAAAAATCATTGTCAGTTATGCGATGATCAAAATCTCGACGCCCGTTTTTGGTCAATACCTCTTCTCTTAAGCCTAGGCCAGCCAACCAGCCATCTAACGCGCTTTTTCCATAAATATGCAAATGCATTTATTTATATTTATCCGTTTCCTATTCATAGATAAGCATGTCTTTGGCATACAGTGACAGAGGACAGCGTGTCTGCGATGCCCGCGCGCGATAACAGCATGTAGGCTTCCATTGAAATTGAAATAAGTCTGCTTTGCGGCGTCTGAAGAAGAAACCGCTTCCTGCTTGATGCTAATTACATATTGCTTGCGCTTGCACTTAGGTTAGTCTTACCTTGACTACCGGTAGGCTCGTTGTCACTGTCCAGACTTTCGGCCGACGCCAAATACGCCGATCCCTGCTGGTGGAGGCCGCTGCTGCTCGACGAAGAACTAGACCCGAGGCTGGTTAGTGATACAGGCCGTGACACTTCCGAACTCAATGTGCTATTCGTACTCTCACTGGGAATCTGCACAAGAACAACAAATCAATTCACATGTTCATCGAAAGCCGCGTATCGAAAAATATCAACAAACCTGAAGATATTTTCCCATGTTCTTGCGTCCTACAGGTGTCCGCGAAGCAATGCCACTTGCACGCTGCATGTAATTCCCCAACGGTTTATTACTGGAGATCTGGTCAAAGTGGTCACACTCGTCCTTCAGGTCTTTGTCCTTGTCATTGTTATTGTTATTGAGTTCCACCTCCGTAGAGTAGCTCACATTATCACTAAACTTAAGTTCTGCCGCCGTACATTGAGAAGCGACACTGGGTATGAGCACCAACTCATTGTCCTGCAGATTGGCGATCATCTTCTGCACGTTCGGCGAGATAATGTCTAGTGAATCGTTGCTTTTCGCCTTCTGGCATTGCTGCTGATAATGCTGCTTCTGTTTCGGCGTCAACGACGCGTAGAACACTGACTGGCGGACGCGCAGACTGTGCCGCTTCGTGCTCATCATCATGGTGGCCGACGTCGACGTTGTCGTGGGATCGCAGTCGACGCTCAGTGATGTCACATCCGGCGACGCAGGGCGATCGTCATCTGGAGGCAAGTGCG
Organism: Aleochara bilineata; assembly: GCA_003054995.1. Lineage (NCBI taxonomy): Eukaryota > Metazoa > Arthropoda > Insecta > Coleoptera > Staphylinidae > Aleochara > Aleochara bilineata. The sequence goes on along the minus strand of NBZA01006714.1, from coordinate 18,894 downwards.
CCAGCAGCTTCTGCACGTTCGCCGACAAATTGGGGAAGTTCTCCACCTGGTAGGAGCGCTTGGCGTCCTTAGAGTGCACCAGGAGGGCGTCCATCGCGTCCATGATGAACGGCATCAGGTCGGTACTGGTGCCTGCGAACAAACAAACATTCAATCATTCAAGACCTCGTCACACAATGCAAAGCAATCATTGTTTCGAAATTCAATAAGTTGTTAACAATATTTGTTTTGATGCTTTGATCTTTGACGATGAATCGATAATTCCGAATTTCTTACTCACTATCAACCGATGATTAAATATATTATTAAGAAAGTTGCAAAAAAACAAAACATTCAAACAAACTATCACTTATAAATTGTGCAGTATGTATTGTTAAGCATAATGCACATTTCCGGTCCGAGTACGGGATGGATTTGTATTAGTTCAGTCGACCGGACGTTGCAAACAACGAGAATGATACGCGTAATGGGACAATGATGCGTGCTGATTATTAAACAGTGTGTTGTGAGTTATGCATGTTGGCTCGTATATAATTGAGGAGAAAAATTCATTTCCATCGATTGGTAGTCAGTCAGGTAATGATTTCAAGGAAACTCTGGCCATGAGTATGCATGCGCCAGGCACTGAGTGCACTTACGTCATCCTAACTCACTTAAGTCAAACACACATTAATGCGCTTACTATTCGCGCTCATTAAAACGCATTAGCTGGCTGCTGGTTAGTTTCTTGCTGGTACACAACGCAGCGTATGAATGGATGGATCTTTCCATACAATAAAACAGAACCGAAGAGAATAACATGTGTGAAAGGTCCTGAGTTCAAACCATCAATAAATGTAATGCAATGTAATGTAGTATGTGGTGGTCCAATTTCTATTTTTGAACCTTGCAGGCGGGCGATAGGACGACACAGTTTTACTTCTTGTACACAACAGAATAGAATAGAAGAGAACAGACAGATCAATAGTTTTTCAAAGGTTATACACCCAACGACCTTCCGTCCAGCGCGTACAATTAGAATGCGAAGGATGAAACAATCATGTTGATTTCGATTGAGTATACATACATATTATATTATTCGAACTTGACAGCTTTGCGTTTGTTGTTTTGCTTTGGCTTGTCCAAATTTCATTCCTATTGTCGTATAAATAATAATACCGAACAATAATCATGAGTACAAACAATCACCGCAATCAATTTTATGCAAGTGAATGTGTCATAGTGACAGAACAATCAATAAGAAGAAAAACGACGCCAAGAAGTAAACTATGTGTCATGTTACTTGTGACTTGTGGTAATTGGGCGGGTGTGTAATTAATTAAGTCGCTAATTACTACACAAACGAAGAGATTAATAAGCCAGAGTGTAAAGTAAGTACCTACTCTTTGTTATTAATTAATCGCTAATTGCCAAACGCACCTGTAAGAAGTGCCTCCAAGGAATGTGCCTATGTATCCGTCACATCACAAACAACAAACGTCTACATACAGACTCAAGGCATTGTTGTTGAAGCAAAAACACCAAACACATGTTATAAATTCCACAACACAATCAATCATTGGCGAGTTGGTACACAATCGATGGAATAGTTGATAACAATCACGAGTTCGTACGGAAGCTTCACGTCAATGGGCTACGAGTCATAGCGCACTGGACGACTGGCTGGAATTGTTTTTCGAATTGCTGAGCCACTGAGTCATAGATGCGCATAGACGCAACGGAGTGACTGAGTCGCTGCGAGAGCAGGTCGTGCTCTCGACGGGCCACCAGCAATCCACCTCGCTCAGCGGTAAAAACAACCAAATCAACACGTTCACCGGCGAGTTCAGTTCAGCTGGCAAGGTAACCTTTCGGCATTTGTCAAATGCACTTGCTTGCCGAGCCGAAGAAGAAGATTCACATTCACTATATACATGTGAATGAGCAAGGATTCACTGGAATTGCACGCGCGTTACTCAGCGCGTACTCAGTGACGTGACTGGACTGAGCACGGGTCGCACTCAGAGTTTTGTTTAGCTTGTCTATATGTACGTAGCTCTGCATAAAGCTAACTATACTAAGCGATGAACGCGCAATGCACTCAGAGTGTACACGGCTTGGTTTGCTTTGCTTCTCCTATGGTCTCGTTGTACGTTGTGTTGTGTTTGTTGTTCATTGCGCCTGCCAGCATGACTACCAACTAATCTGGCTTTTAACTGCATGCATAAATGCATACGACTGCGCTAGCATTAAATGCAATTCAATGCATGGCAATGCATTTCAGACGGACATTTCTCAATAACCTACCAGAACTGTATCAATAGCCACTGTCACACAAAGACACGCATTGTGGAAGGCTTTAGTCCGGGTCTGGGCTTGAGTTAGTCATATAGTAAGTCACTTCATCAAAGTAACAGTTCACTTCTGTGTAATGTTAGTTACTGCTTAATTCATAGGCATAACCGACTATGTTTTGAGATGCGTGGAAGGACGACGTAGGAAAGAAACAACCAAGGAAAGGGAAGGAAAAAATGATAACATAGGAGAAACATGCTTTCATCAATCGCGCCGCGCTCAGTTCAGTTGGTTCATTTGATTATCACTTGACCTTAAGTCTGTTCGCGTGTTCGTGGTCAGAATTATTAAAATTCAATGTCCTTTTAACATTTTAAGCAGAAAAAAATGATTCACTATTATGTGTTTTGGAAATTACAGAAAATAGGTCGCAGTTTTATTTAGGTAATTACGAATTCATTATAAACAGGTGTAAGATTTAAAAGTTTAGTTATTTTTTGTTCTTGAAGAAGCTTCAAGCGTATTGTGTACATAATTATGCAACACTTCATACGCATAAATGTGCCGTTAATTTACAACTAACATGTAGGTATATGGATACAAATCATTAACATTAAATTAAAGTTTAATTTAAGTAAACATTGACGCCTTAACAGTGACCGACTTTTTCATAACACACATCAGCCTTTTTCTTGTTCTGCACTTGTACATATACCTTACTTCTACTTCTTGCTTCTTGGGTTGTTATTCCCATAATGGTGCAACTGCATCCACGTAATGCTCAATTATAAATAACAACTTTACTTGTACTTGTACTCGTACTCGTGTCTTAGTTTTATATAACAATTCTGTTCAAGTTCTGGTCAAGTTTTGCGTTTTTCTTGTGATAGTTCTCAGCTGTTTTGTAGGTTGAAAGCTTAATATTGATCGTGGATCATGTTCTCTATAATACTATATGTCACTCCTCATAGGGAAAATTGTGTGGAAAAGCATGATAGGACTTAATTATACGTGCAGACAGCCATATGGTCAGGCATACCGTTCGATCGTTGTTCTTCTTAGCCACGTACAACCTTACTTAAGATATAGCGAGTCTCGCTCAATGTTGGTCAAGTTTTTTGCGCCCATTAAGTGCCCACAGTTCTTAGTTCTTACTGCGCAAGAAGTTGTTTTACGGTGAGAAGGCAGGCAGTGCAATATTGCGACTTCGACATTCCGCGCTTTTAGCATCGGTCGAGATTGTTGCGTAATGTGATGTTGCGCATTTCAATATATGTAATATTTCAATCAAGATATACGAACGCAAACGAGAATGAGAACATGTGTTTCTTTTACTTAATTTATCTTCGCATTTTATTAGGCGCACGCATAAAAACTGTTTGTTTGATTTAACTTTATTGCTTTTCCATCACAGTATTTATTATTGTTATGATTGGCAGTTTATTAATTAAAAACTAATGAGGTTTTAGCGTTTTTATTAGTTTGTTTTTTGTGATTTAGACAACCCCGCCCTCTGGCGACGAAGTTATGAAGTATGTTTTAAACGCGCGAAATTCAACTTGGCGGCATAATTGGCTTTCGCTCAGAGGCAAATGAATGCAAATCATCTTCTTATGGAAATATTACTGGCAAATGTTAATGTTACAGCGATATCATATAATCTATTACAAGCTGTAGGCAGTCGTAACTCAGAATCAAGCGTGCGACTTGTATTAATAGCACCTATAAAATATATAACGGTCATCGCGATGCAGTTTATTTGTTTGTTTATTCACAGCGACAAAACGCAGCCGGCAGCAAGTGTCAACTAATCCGCTGAAACCATCAAAGTGTGAAGTAAAATGAGGAAAAACCGCTGGAATGCCGTCCGGTCTCATCTAATGAAGTCGCATGCTGGCGCTGAAGGAGATATTCATCTAATTCACGCCTACGATTCGGAATAAATTCAACGTGTTTATTAATACCGACCAATTAAAAATTAATTTAATTACACGCGCATTCCACAAATGCATGCGCTAATGTAGATCTTGTTCTACTCTTTAGGCGACATTCTAGGCAACCTGCAAGGCTTTCTAAACATAAAACCAAACAACAAAACCACTAAACTGACAATTTATTTAATTTAATTCAATTACCTTCGCGTCGTTTGGTGATAAATCATAACTGCGCATGTGCATTGTCAGTCAGCTTTTGTTCTTGTAATTGCATTTGTGTAATTCAGTGATATTACAACAGACATTATGATAAATCGTAATAGAAGCACACGTGGCCCAGCAGGAGCAGCAGGAATAGCTCCTACCTCTTTGCATTCAATGAGAAAACAATAATAAAACGCGCATTGTTCGCTTCTTGATGTGATACCACACGATATGCCATTAAAGCTCAAAGAAAACACAGTTTTCTACTGCCACACAGCAAGAGCAAGCACAAACGCTAGCGTATTTTAAATTAGACACGAATAAAAACCCAAAGCAACTTCAAGTTGAATGAGCATTGTTGATCACTGATGTTTATTCGAAGGGAGTGGCGCCCTTTGAATGCGTGAACACAACAGCTGTTTTCCGAGTTGATACATGGGTATTACACTAACTTCTGTCGTGTTTTATCAATGAACCAAGAACCAAGCGTACTTTAAAATGTAAATAATCGAATGGTGCGTGAAGAAATTAATGAATACTCAGGCTGAGGCTGAGTATACTGACATGACAATGAAATTCTAAAACGAATTACAGTCTGACTATGAGGATGAGATACAACGAGGGCGATGGTGACATATGGGAATTGTTTTACGACTGACGCGCGTTGTACTCCTTTGGGGCTGTTTGTTATGTTTGTTGAATGACGAGAATGAATGCATGAATAGTTGGCTGCATATAGTTGGCTGTCTCCTCCTTCATCCTCCTCTTCTTCAGAGGATAATAATACATCTCTGACAATGGAATAATATATGACATCGTTGTGTATTAATTTCATTATAATTTAATCAACATCCCAACCACTAACCAACTAAACTTTAAACTCATCTAAAGTTAAATTCGAAATTTGAAGCCTGAAGAATGCATGAGCTTCGAAATATGTAGTCCAGGCAGGCTAAGCTGATGGAGTTATAATTAGCGCAAAAGTGGAGAAATGCATGGAGAAAAATGACAGATAATATTAGAACTCTACGCGCGCTGCGCTTCGTCTGAGAAATGCGCCGCTTTCTGTCTCCTGCGCTCAGAAATTCTCCGCGGCCTTATCGTGCAACGGTACGCGAATCGCGGTGAGCTTGACGCCGTCTAGTCGCTGGCACTTTGCGCTGCCTTGGCGTCGAAGAAAAAGAGCATCGCACCTATGAATGTTTATCTATCGAGAGAAATTGTTTATTACGAGCGGCAGACGCCGGCGCACGGTGAGCGGTGGGTTTCTCCTCGGAGCGGTCGATTGCTCTTAATATTGTTGCCAATCAACAGCGCGTGCGCTAGGCTTAATTGCGTTAATTATTAATTGCATAAGGAAAACCATTTATGGTCTAAGTTGGTCTACGTCTAACCGGAGCGAAAAATCTACGCCGCGGTTTTAATTGTTTGCAATGGCGGAAACTTATCTGATTAGTATTGTAAATTGAATGAAAGTGATTTTATTTCATTGCGTATTTACAATATTTATGAAGGTAATTATAATACGTGGACGGATAAACACACGAACGAGAAATAATTGTTGCCTGGAATTGTCTGTTACGACGAAGAAAAGTTTTCTAATTAGTTTACTTGACTTGAAATTAATTACCCATGGAATTTAATGAAGATGTTATCGTATTGTTTCCTATATTGAATACTTTCACAAGTCTAAGCGTTTTCAGCGTTGTTTCTATTGAAGATTTTAACTGTTTGTAGTAAAGTGGATCACAGAATAATGCTTCTTATCGATTTGACATAAAAAGTACAGAAAACTATTAAGAATATGAGTCATTTCATACAGTTGCTTACTTGTGTTTATTGGGTTGTATATACCCTTGTTTCTTACAAAGAGGGTCGTGAGAAATCAATATGGAATGCGTATGGAACTTTTGTGGTAGAAAATGAATTCACACATTTGTTGCCCTTGGGGTAGGCCTACAATAATACTCTATTGCTCTTTTGATATTTAAGGGGTGATATGACTCTTTGAACCTATCGATCGACAGCGAATAAATAAATTACGTACTCGTATGACTAAGCTCTTTGGGGTTTTCCCTCGGAAAATATCATGCATGAAATCAACTTACAAAAACATTGTACTTACAGCATTTTGGCAAATTTATTCCAATTTTATGCAGGAATTATCAGCAGAACACACTTTTTAAATTGAACCTATTTCTGGAAATTACCAGCCACCTCATTATCTGTGACTCAAGTGATGACATACAAACGTAAACTTACACGAAACGGGGCTACATAGAAACGCAAATTCCTTATCTTATCTGCCTTATCAAATGAGTGCAATTCTATTACACCTAACCTAACCTACGAAAAACAAAGCAAACAATTCAAGATCGCAGTGAAAGTACAATTGATGTTAACTGACAATAACATGATAGATAATGGAGATATTTATAGCTTATTGTAAATAAAGTTTAATAATTATTTGTCATTCGTGTTTTGTTGTTTTCTTAATTTTTGTTGTAAGTCTAGTTTAATATAAACGACAAGAGTAATAAGTTATGTGCTACACGTTCAAGTAAAAAGTGCGAAATATGCATACACGACAAGACCCAAGACCAGTTAACAAACTTGTTAGAAAAATTCCTGCGGACTTGTGCGCTCGTCACCGAATTCTCGTCGTTTCTTTGCACATGTGAACATTCATTGTCAGTCAGGCATTCATAAAAATCGCTTGTTATTTACCCGACTTGTTGCACATGCAGACATGCGAGACAGTGAAGAAGTCTAGACGCCTTGACACTCAAAGGTGTGTGCTAACAGCTTGAGTAAAGTGTAAAAACGAGTGGTGATAATAAGAACGTCTACTATACATGATATACCAACCTGCAAACTCTGCAGAAACCATTATTACTCCATCTGCATACTGGCGGAACTGCATCAACGTGCATAATTGTTATCTCCACCATCGACATTATTGCTACCACATAATAAATTTTCGACGGAGATTTTACAGTGACCTTCCTAACACTTCATAGAAACTAAACTGAAATTCTGCATGTGACACCTCACCTATGCTAATGCTAATGCTTCTGAGTCTGAGGCTGAGCTTACGCTGATTTATTATCCTTTCTGCGAAAGATTTTATCTCTCCCCGAAAGAATGCAAATGAGTTTTACGAGTGCATTGACTTTTTCCACTTCGCAAAGTGCAATTATTATTTATGGTTGTTCTGCAATACAGTTATTTCGTTAATAAACAATTAAAATTTCAATTTCAACTCGGCCAACAACATCGCCATCTGTGAAGCTTCCCGTGAAGTGTGTTATCCTTCAGAGCGTGAATGCTAATTAGCAGAAAGTGTGCTTACGGTGTGATTAAATAAGCCCGATTGTGTGTGCATTAAGTAGCCGGTTGTGCTAGGAATAGGTATAATTCGACGTGCAAAGAGCTAAAGTGTTAAATTTATGCGTGGCATTCTCCCGACGCTTGCACTGGCGATGCGTAGGTCGTCGGTGTGATCGTTTTAGCTTGTCTCGTGGGCTACAATGAGCTGCTCAATATTCCAAGCTACGAACGTAACCGGTACATAAATTTTCCCGAAAAATAAATAAACGCATACGGGATGCACGAAATTAACCACAAAAATCATCACAACCCACTGGGAAAGTAAACTTTTAAGAGGAAATTCATCTCGAAATTCAAAAATTAATATAAATTATGCAAGACGCTTCTCAAGCGCAAGCGCCTACTTAAACTGCTTATTACCGACTTGATGCCATCCTACGCGGGTATAAATCTCAAAGATTTGCTGAAAAATCCCATTGCATTGCATGATGAAATCCTGGTGTGGTTTGGGTTGCATGTAATGTATTGGTGGGTAAATGAGGGACCGATTGATTAACCGGAAGCAGCCAGCAACTAAACAATCAATGAGTTTCGTGTAAATTAATTTGTATACTTGTACAGGCGAGTTCATTGACTGAAGTCCGAAAATTCATTGCATTTGCTGCGATGCGATGACTGCCTGAGTGACTACTGACTGAGTTAAGCTAATTTGTTGTACCATAAATGCATCCGCGGACGATAAGTCGACTAAGCGCACACTTTGTTCGGTGATTTCGTCGGTGGATGGATATTTTCGGCTCGCATCAGTGCCTCCACGTGCTCGTTCAGCTGATACGCCGTTATCGTATCGTCATAACTTGAACGTTTATTATGTCTTGGACTCTGTATAGACTTATCTGTTTCCTCTAGTTTTTCCTCTATTTTTGTTTGAAACACATGCGCGCTCCTAGCATGTGTCTTGCGTGCCATGTGTTTCAAGGAAGCAGGAAGGACTAGTTTCACTGCAAACTTCACTGGAAGTGCAGTTTTCTTCAGTTTCAGTGTTTAATTTAATTATTGTCACGCCATATGGGTCGGAGTTTAGCCCACTCAAGCATTTTCAGCCTTTTATCGCGGGTCGAATGTGTTTGGAGTTTTATTTATTCACCGCTTTTATTTCCCATTCATTGGCGTGCGCCCCACACACGACAGAATGTTAAAACTTCACGTCCAAGTCCGCCCGTTGTCAAGTCGACAACTTGACTCGACTTCACTTGAGAAAAATGTACCTAAGAGCCTTTTGCCTGTAAGAAGTTAGTGTCACTCGCCACACGTAGGATTTAATTAATCTCATTCAACGTTACATAAGAAGATGCATAAGATTGAATGAATTGTTTATTAAAATGCATTTTTATTTACTCTTGCATATGCATGAAGCATAAGAAAGGCCGAAATGTGATGTGCGATAAAAGCCGTCAAGTGTTTGTGAGTGAAGAAGCCACTCGACGCCACCGCATGTTGCGTTGCAGTCGCAAGTCTTTTTATTTTATCAGCGAGCCAGCCTCGCTTGTGGTGTTCTGCTATGAACTTTTTTCTTCGTCCACCACAGCAAAGCACACTATACCACGCAACCTTCCTCGCCTCGAACTTGAACGTTACGTAGATAGTCAACTATTATCTAACGAGTGCTTGTTACAGACGCTCGCTGGGCTCACAATCAGCTCAAGCAGGCTACAATTTTCTAGAGCTTTTCAGTTGAACCACATGTGCTTCAAGGTATTCCATACCATGTGTTGCAAAAATTATCCTAAAATTCTTCCTTAAGACAAATTAAAATACAAATTTCACAACATAACTAATTATGTGTTATTGTGGAAAAGTTACTACTAAATAATCAAATAAATAGCATCCAAGTTGTTAGAAATTGAAATAAACTTTGAAGAGTATTGAAAGAAGAAGAAGTAAAATTGATGTCATTAGAAGTCTTTGACTTATTGAAGCATATGGTAGATTGGAAAAAATGTGTCCAAAGAGTGAAACAATGTTACGATAGACCTTATTTGGAGGCAAAACCGAACGCAGAAGACGATGGCACCATGTTAAGAATGACTAAATGAGGCGAAGACTCGCTGCCGCGAGTGCGTTTGGGGTTATCATCGGAGAGCAGAGAAGACTGAAGTACTGCGCTCTTGCGCTTCGCTTGCAAGCAAAGTGGCATGTATGGGCACAATGATGGGCGAATGGGCAAATGAGCATGCGAGCCGATCATCATCGGTCCCAATACTCTCAGCTCATAGCATTGCATTACCATGTAATAGTGGTGCACCTCCAAGCATGCAATGCAACAAAACATATAAAAAGCACATCGAGAACCAGAAGAAGAAGAAGAAGATGTGGACGCAAAAGGTAGACTGCAAGGAAGGTTAGGGCATCGACCAAGGAAAAAGTAAAACACATAAAATGTTCGATTAGATAGCAAATTGTGAGTTCGCTGACGCCAGGCCACACTGGCTTGGAATAATCATACGAGCAGCAAACAACAGTTGAAGATCTCAACTGATCGGCTTGTGCGCTCGTGGGATGAAAATGTGTGGCTGGCTGGGTGTCTGGCTGGCGTCGATGAGACACTGTCGCGTTACAATTTCATTTAGTTCATATGTACCTAAGCGTGCATCATCATTTACAGTTAAGTTACAAATGTGCATTCACGTTTATACATAAATAAATCATCGACGCCTGTGCTTTCCGGGCTTTCTGTGGTCTCAACGTATGTACTCACCGCTTTTTTCTTATCACCAATCAGCCGAGGAGACTGAACTAGATTTACATATGCATGTGGCTGCCTCAATTACCTATTATCTTAAATCATTCATAGACATCTAGAACATACAATACTATTATCCTACGCATGTACGAGAGGATTTTGGCAGCAAGGCATTGAAAATTTATATTTATAGCCCTTTAGTGCCGCTGCTGCTGCTGCCGAAGAAGTTTGTTCATTACGTGATGTGGTGTGGTGAGCTGGATGAAGGATGCAGTGCTTGGTTTATTTATAGAACGAAGAATGCCAGTGAGGAAGCAGCCTCGCCGATGGTAACAAGACGAAGAAGAGCTTATTAGCGAACAGGCTCATACTATAGTCTGCGAAGGAGCGCCACTTCTTGCCAAGAAGCCTTAGAAGAAGAATAAGTATCATACCGGTCGGTATAAAGTTGAAGAGCATGAACTGTTTGCGTTTGCGAATACCGGTTAATTACCAACCAATTAAACGTAATCATAATTAAGCAAAAATGTAAAACTGCTTGCTCTGTACGAAACGCAAGACGCCAGTCGTTACATAAATTACATTGTTTTGCAATAATTGATAACAACATTCGATACAAATAGACATTGCGTATCTTAATTACCCTCGAGGATATTCAAATGCAGATAAACTTTAATTAATTAAATATATAGTGACGACGTATACAGATATCAACTCCAACCTCCAAGCCTTGTTCTTGTTCGTCTTCTGGAGCTATAATACAATATTTACAAACAAACATCCAAATAACTCAGAATTAATCTAAATGACATTGCCTTGCACTTGCATTTGCCCGCATCATCGTAGGAATCGTACGCATAGTATATCATTATCATTAAGCGCGGATCGTGATAGGTTAATTAAAATGGGCAGCGCGAAATCGCATTTTGATCGCTTCCGGAAGGCATTTGTGTTGCCTACCTTGCTGCTTGCTGCGATGACTGAGTTCTACTAACATATATCCGCGAATAATTTAACTGTTCACGAATTACAACCCAATTATTCTGATATTTGATAGTCTCTTGGAATGAGAGGATAATCAAGTTATCTACAATTTATGCCGCAGTTAAAGAGCGTGTTTTATTCAATAAAAGATCATAAAACGTCCTGCTTTTGCCTGGACTTGATTGAAGCGCGAAGCAATGTGTGAATGATGACAAAATTCTACGCAATGCCATGCAATGTAAAGGCAGACACATGAATAATAACGGACGGAAAAACGGTTAACATGTAACTTCATACATATTGGGAATTCGTTTTGTTCGGAGAAAAAATTTATGACGTTTGTATCTCGACGGGAGTTGAGGCTTCTTCAAGACTTTAAGCCGTTGGACTTACACAATAAATACAGAAGTTAATTCCCAGAGAAACTGATACTTTGTGGCCGAAAATTTATTAAATTAAGGTTAAAAGCAAATTTTACTAATGGATTACATTAAAGCCAAGATATCAAGAGAAAACTTGGTGATCCTCGAAGGTTTAGTGAATATTAAACTTTCTATTACGAACTCGTTAGCCGAACGCGTCTTATCTAATTACACTGCACTTCCGGAAATTATATGGCGAACCGATTGTTGCGATATCAGATATCCAGCGATAATATAATAATACGGCGGGCAGCCAGTGATACGAATTTATTTCGCTGAATACTATGACTTCCTAGCTGGATTAATGCACGCGCATTAAATATCGTTTGGGCATGCAAAACGCGCGCCTTTCTACCGTTTCATGTTACGTGCCGTGCGATTTTCAAATCAAATCCCATCAATTCACTCCGCAGACTTCCATTTCTACGGCTCGCACAAATGTTACTGCATTGATACTCAATCATGCTTGCTTCGCTTTGCGTATCACATTACATCAATTTCACTTCTATTCGCGACAAGCGTTGCAATTTGTATTTGTTTGCATTTCAAACAATTTGCTGGCTGCTACTCAAACTCTCAATCAGATACGTATGTTAAGTTGCCGTCACTTTGGTTTGGTGTCACTTCGCTTTGACTTCTACAAGAACTCTTGCGCAGCACCTCCATCCATCGTTTGTTTTAATAAAACGGCTATAAATCAAGCAATAAAAAGATAATTCACACATTAACTGGCATCTTGGCTTGCAAATGAGTTGGTCGACAATATGGAGAATTAATTGAGATGTTGATGGGTACATCCACCCCAAGAGGCCAATAAATCTCAGCGCAACAAGACCCCAAGCTGGCGCTGACTCTTCATCTTCATCTTCATTTTGTGTCTTGTGTCTTGTAGAATAAAATTATCGAACGATTTATTTCACTTCTGCATTTATTTATTGCGCGTACGCTTGCATTAATTCACACAATGATGTGTTGAGATTTACACCAGAGGCTAAGGCATGCGTCTTATTCCTACACAGCCGCCGACAAGACAAATTAAGTGCTTCTTCAGGGCGCTCTCAGCCTCCAAATGAACTTATTTAATGAAGCCGTCCTACTGGAGAATAATAATAAGTAGACTGTTTACGTCTTGAGAGAGTCGCTATGTAATACAACATGTGGTTGAATAATTGATGCACTTTTTCGATCTTCCTTGGTTGAAACGTCTTGTTCATCTTAAGAAAACAGACACACCGCTGCTCCTTGATAACTCTTCACATGCACAATTTATTTAAGAAGAACACCCAGCGTTTAATTAATTTATTTACAGTTAAATGTAGAAAAATGTCTAAAAATAGTTTTCTTTCAGTCGGTTGAAGTCAATCAGAACGCCAACTCAACTGTCAATTGAATTAACTACCTAACAAGGCAAGCCTGCTCTGCCCTGGCTTGGCATGGCTGCATCGCAAAGTCAACGATGATGACATTGACATTGTTGCATAATTCGGTCTTTTTTATTTCCTATTCCGTATTCGTTTCTTCCTGCGGCGCTTGGCAGTCGTGGGCGACACGCGCGCTTTTCAATGAATAAAAGCCTATTATACCGTGTACCTAATGCATATGTTAATCGAAAAGATGAACGACGCCGTGTAACGCAGTTGATGAATTAATTTTCCGTTCGGGCCATAAACGTGAAAAAATCATGCATGGCCTGGCGTCTCGCAAGAGCTATCTATAGCCGGCAATTTGCATTTTTGAATGTAATCGGTGTCGTTGCATTTAATTTAATTGAACGGCCTATTGCTGCGCATCTATTTCCATTCGCATTTGACAGCTGATCAATTAGTCGCGAATATCCGTCCACGCCTTGAGCCTGGCTTCCATTTAAGTTTACGCTGCTTTGCTTTAAGCCAAGCCTGAAAAGTTCAATGTCGATTTTAAACTGTGTCTTTGAACTTGCACAATGCTAGTTTATTTCAACTGCACTGCATTGCATTTCAGTGCAGTGCAATGAAATGGAATAAAGTGATGGCAAGGCAATGGCATAGAATAGCAAGTCAAGATTCAAAACGCAAATACAGATGTGCTATAAAAACAGCATGTGCTTGCAAGGCGTGCAAAGTGTTCGTTCGTTCGTACTTTTGTTTCAAAGATGAGCTTGCATTAAATTGTCTGGCGTTGAAAATAATTTGCGCACTTTATTTCGATTCAAATTCAACCGCAAAGCAACAGGAAAAAAACACACCGTAACGACTGACAATAAACTGGCACTAGTAGTAATGTGATGTCTGTATATCGTAAGGAATTTGCAACGGTAGAGTGCATTATCAAGGTTTTCCGCAAGGTTCTTTCTCCACACAAATATGCGCTGTGCATACGAATAAGCGCAAACAATGATGTCCTATTACTCTTATTTTTCTACACACAATAGAAAGAAGATGCAAACAGAATTCAAAACGAATTCAAGATCACATAACATTGTACACCGCACCGCGCACCGTCTTGAAATCCAAGACAGGTTGACATTGCAGAATCACATTACGCGATGAAATTTTAAAATTGTATTGTAAATGTTATTCTTGCAAGGTATACTCCTGAGATTTGTTATTTGATTAATAATCAACTGGGCTTTGTTTTAAACATTCGACGAGAGGCTGAGACGAATATCAATTTGTTAATATTTTCTTAGGTTGGCCATGCTGAAAGCCGACTTACTTAATATAATCACGAAACAAAGCCCAGGTACGGCTACTGCACGCCGCCAATTGGATTACGATTATGATAAATACACGCATGGCTGTGATAAGAATGCAGCGATAACCGATTTATTGCTTCCACGAATATGCAATGCAATGGAAAGCTGGTTGGGATGTGAGAAAACGAAACTCGACTCAAAACGTGACGAAATGCAAGATTACGCTCTTAAGTGGCGTACTGGTGAGTGGATTTAGTTATAATATAAGTGCATGCAGACGTATGGTAAAAATCCTTCAGTTCTTTACTTTTCTCAAGACGAATTTCTTACAAAGTGCAACTTTGTTGCTTCTTCTTCTGCATGTCGTTCATTGTATATAATTATATTGTAATAGAAATTAAATGCACCATAATGCATCATTAGCAAGCACTTGAACAATTGCTGTTTGAATATCAATGACATTCTTGTGTCGCATTTGTATGCAAATTGATTGAAGGAGGAAGGAATCCAAGAAGAAGTTACGCTCAATGATGGCAGGATCGAACCAAACTTGGCATGCGATATTTAATAAATCCAGGCAGGCATGCCGTGCGTGCGTTGTTATATTAGTTCCACTTAATATTCGTTCGTGTGCTGTGCATTTGAAGCTGAAGATGACCTGCATTGCTCATGCGACGACGGCGACGTGGTTCCTTATGAGTGTACGTGCCTCTCCCATTGTAATGCGAATGTTATAACAACGATAATAATGATAATAACTATAAGATGAGAGCTATCTGCGCACATATATGGATGGATGCATTCGATAGGCAGATAAAATTCATATGCTTTGATTTGTTTACTGTTGAACTGGAGATGCAGCGCCAGATGAATGTCAAGTCGAAAGCTCCTCTTACTCAACAAACGTTCATGCAGAGATAAGCACGCGTTACGCAATTTGTTCATGGAGCAATAGTACCTACTTATCAAAAGTGAGTGGGTGAAGTTCGATATTAAATCTTATTGGCAATTCCTTAGAACGCCCATATTAGTCACTTTGTAATAAATTAATGAATAAAATTCAATCAGAATTAATAAAATAGTCTGGATCTGTGTCAACGTTTATGACTGCATATTTAGATTGCTTTGTAATGGTAAATATTTAATTTTTATTGCTCGCTTCTCTTCGGTTGTGTTGCTTTGTAGGATTAACCCATTTGATAAGAATGTCTGCCTAGTCAAAATCATGTACAAGAATTAATAATATTTTTAAGGTGCAGTGGAATTAATCAATGTTGTCAAATTGTAATTTTCTAGGAATTAATTGCAAAATCATTATTAATTGTTTGAATTGCCATGTGCATAGCTTTCATAAACAATTCTGGCGATTGGTAGTTGGTATTTGGCTTTATTCCTAGGAATATTTCGTGTAGATAATAAACAGGTTTGTAATTTATTTTTAGGCCGCGCTTTCGTTAAGTCTAGTTAGGGTTAAGTGTACTGGTAGACTCAAACTTGACAATAATCGCACTTAAAAACAATGTGAATCAGACGACAATGAAGTGTAATCATTTTATTGTCGAATGGTGAGAGTTCGGCAATACGCATGTAATTTAACAAGCATTAACTACAATTCGTTCGCTGGCAAACAATAAAATCCACCAATGCATACAACCATGCATACAACTAACGTACATACATAATTATATTGCCCAGCCTCGTTCGTCGCGAATTATCGCTATTAACTGCTATATAATTCGCTATAATTCCTTCTACAGTCGTTTAATTTGTTGTTCCTATCAAATTTATTATTAAGTTTATTGAATTTTTATAGCTGAACTTTAGCCTAAAATGCACAAATGACAGAGGAATGCATAAGACAGTGTGAGTGTGACAATGCACCTTTGCAATGCCAATTTCTCCAATGCTGGCCAGAACATTTTCATGTGCGATTATACCTTGCCAAGTTACCTTGCTACACTGCCCACCCACTTATAGACCGCGTATCAAATCAAATGCGCTGACAAAATTCATAAACTGCATTTACAGTGAGTGTCAGGTGTTACTCCAACCTGCATGCCCCTTTAATTGACCGCAGCTTAAAAATCAAAACACACATCAAATATGCAGAACGTGCCTCATGCTGTAAAAGCAAAGCAAACCACACCGCAGTGGCCGAACAACCGAAAGCTGATGGCTAAAAGCGCGCATCGAACCGGTATGCCTACTGTGCGTGCGTCTTAAGCACAAGCCGTTTAATTTCTTATTCAAAAAATGTACAATGTATTGATAGCAAGACTTGTCGATATCATTATGCATTAAACAGCCTTCAGCGGATGTTCTTCATTCTCATTCTCATTCTCTCTGCGGCTTGAGAGCAACAAATAAATTGCGACCGACTGATTGCTTTCAGTCACTCCACACCTGTTGGCAATTCGGCCGAAAAAAAGCAACTTTCAGTTAATTCTCTTACGAATTCCAGGCATTCTTCGACTTTCAATACAGAAAAACATGCTCGTCGTGAGTTGAAAACTTTGAGGATATTTTAAGAAATCCTCCCTCGTTCTAAAGTTTCCGTTTCTAAGCGTTCGTGGAAGACAAGCACGCGTTGCTTCCTTTCATTGTTTCAACAGAAGAGAAGTAGGTATGCACCAGATTGGTGTCTGTACACGTACATTACCTACATATTGTTTCAGTTCCATTCGATTTAGCATTTAAAGTGAGCTTGTGCTTGAACTTCGTGTTGGTGTTTTGGCGCAGCAAAGCGCGACCGAACAGCACAGAAGCAGAGGTACATCACGTGCGCGCAACTTCGTGCATCGAGCTCAGCTTCCTAACTCATAATAATAAACAATCGGTGTGATGCTTGCAACAATAAGCACGACATCGAATATTACAAGTAAATGTAGTAGTTCTGCCTTTACCTTCTTCATATACCTTAATCTGAGCTAACATTACATACTAAGCAGAATTAATTATTATTTAAAAATATTTCAATATAATAACAATTCAATTCCTTATAAAGTTTTTGTTTAACTTGCCAGACCATTTACGATTTAACTTTATCATTCAAGAGAGTGTTCGCCAATTTGCATTCGTTATATAAACAAAACGTGCAATTTATGACAATAAATTAGTTTTGCATATCTGATATCAAATGACACAAATGTGCTTCTAAAGTCCACTTTTTCTGCGCAGAAAATAGAAGTTTGCAAGATGTGGCCTTGAATCCTGCAGTATCCGCCCTTACGCGTGGGCGGGTGGCAACAGCAGGGCACATCGATCAAACAGCACTGACCTAGAAACCCGGAAGATGCCTTACGCCCTACAGCCACCCACGCTTCAATTGCAAGTGCGACCGGAAATGCAGAACCCGATTGGAATATTAGATAAGTATTGCAGCACTCACCAAAGAACTTCTCCCAGCTATCCATGTCGTCAGTGGCATCGGTATCCTTTGAGTCGCAGCTGCAATCAGGACTGCAGTCCTTATCACTTGCGGAGATTATCCGCAAATCGCGATCCCGGTCGCACATTTTACCAGGAGCCAGCTGCATTCGAGCGCGCAACTGAACAATCATCAAACTTCACATGAATTAAAACAATGCTACTGTACTATTGTTCAAAGTTATCTGTGTACGATTTGAATCACTTTACAAAGTTGCATTGTTAATTCGCGCACAATATCCGTGACGTACCATAGTATCCCTGGAGTTGCGGCGTACGAGGCAATCTTGAACGCGCACTTTTGGGTATGCACTGCTGCCTTGCGTTGCTGCAGGTTACTGGAATGATGCATCAGCGGTGCGTGCGTTCCTGCTAGTCGACGACGCCAACACCATGTGGAATAAACTGCGTTGAAGCAGACAGCAGAGAGTGTGCAGGCAACAAGCGCAACGCGGTGGAACTTTCGGAAGAGTTTTGTGTTCAACATGTCCGTATAGAAGGCACCTTACAAACTCAAAATGGTCTCTGTTCTAACATTGAGAGGGCGCTGTTAGTTATAAATATTATACTCACTTTCAAAATACTTTCTAACAGTAGTAGAAACATTTCTTAAACATTGTAAGTTGTATTTTGCAAGAACTAGGCAAGAACTCTCTGACAAAAACTGTTTTTTAGCAATTCTTTTCAGGTACAGGAAAAAAATTCAACAAAGTTGAGTTTGAACATAAGTTATAGATATTTGCCCATTTATATATTACAACTTTATTCTTGGTAATTGCTAGAATGAAACTTTAACCCACATGGAAAATGAAACTGAAAACCGTTTCCTAATATTCGCTATATAACTCGAGATATTCGACTTTACAGTTGCCACTTTTCCAAACCTCACTTTTAAAGGCCAAA
>NBZA01006711.1:0-37562 GCA_003054995.1 Aleochara bilineata | reverse complement strand
TTTTGGTTGACCCTTCACATAAGGTAACTTGTTTAATAACAGTAGTAAATTTATGAATGATATAACATCTTATTTTGTTTTAGGCTATCCGACGTGACGCTAAAGTCAACTGGATAGTGAAGTCTGTCCACAAACACCGCGAACTTCGCGGCAAAACGTCTGCCGGTCGCTCATCTCGCGGGCTGGGCAAGGGACATCGTTACTCACAGACGATCGGCGGCTCTCGCCGTGCCGCTTGGCGCAGAAGGAACTCGCTCCAATTGCGCAGGAAGCGATAAGTTATTTTTACATCTTGTGTTTATCATGTATGATATGGAAATATATCTTCGTGGTAGAGTAATTATAAAAATTATAATACACTTGCATATTTCCGTTCTGTAATTACATATATCCTTACTAATTCCAATGACGAAAGCGTTTAAACACTATGATTCCTGGTAATGGGATAAAAACACCTAAGATTTTGTCAGCATAGGTACTGGGAATTATTACCATTTTGCCAGATAAACAGTTTTTATTGTACTATTCTTATTTCTATTTAAATTTATGAACTTAATTTAAATTGCTGATGAATATAAAACATTGGCTGAATATCGTTTGTTAGAAAACTTTAAAGAAGGTTGTTTTTTAACGATCTGGAAGCTAGATTCCCCGAACTTTGCTGTTATTATTTAATAAGTAAACAGGTGCGGCCAAACTTTTTTTGACTATTAAAGTGGTGGCCATTCCTGATACAATACAATGTAATTATAAGATACCTAATTTTCTTTTGGATTTAAGGGTGTTGGTTAGTTATCTATGTACTTGAATGTGTCTTGTCTCTGGATCCATATCATTGGTCACATTTATTCAGGTATTATACTTGATTTTAGTTTATTGAATGTTTATTTGGTTAAAACTATAATAATCTTCCAATATCAAGAATTAAATTATGAACTTTTAGCATTAAACTAAAGACCTCGAATCACGATGTTAAAAGAATGATGAACGACATAAATTATATGGAACTAGTGCCCTTTTTATGGAACTAGTGCACCTATGACTTTTGTATTGAAGATTAAAATCTTCCTTCTGCATAACAAATTACTATTATAAAATCGCACTATCTACTAGTTCACCCAAATTTCTTGTGGGTGGCGTATCAAAATCCCACTGGGGTTTACTTATTAAATAACTCAATAGAAATCAGTTTTCAGTTGTACAAAAACGAATGAGGAAGATAACATAAGCATTATCCTTAATTAACTAATAATAAATTTTAAGTCACTCGTATCTGCGATATAGGGTGGGTGTTTCTTTAGAAAATTCTCTTAAATAGCCACCATTTTCCTGCTTTCAGACATACTTGTTGCATTAGTGAACTTATCATAGAATCTAACGTAATCTTGAATCGAAACCGCAACAATTTTCACTTCAGTTAAATATCAAATAACTAGAATACAAATGCTTCTCCTAACATGCTGCCTGCCTGCCTCTGAATAATTTGTTTGTATTATTAGTTCGTTATTCGCCAGTATAGTATGCCATTGTTTAAATGCATTTGATAATTTGTGAAATATCGATGAACTGTCGCTACAGTTCACAAGTCGCTAGATTTATTTGCGTTTTGTGAGAATAGACTACAGTGAACTTCAACCGGGCGGGTCTCCTCTTGAAGAGTTCTAGTTTGCACAGCCAGGAAAGACAAAAATTGTCCAATGTAATTAATTATTAAGTTATCTCTTCCGGTAGATGATTTTTAAGGGGATGTTTTGTAGTATGAAAGATAAATGTGTGAACACATACATACATACAAAAAAGAAAAGAAATCAGATTCACTCGCTATCAGCATGTTAAGAAAATATTAAAAAAAGAATGGCGTTAGTTGTTTCTCATTTAATTATATAAATAAGGAAAATGTCAAATAGATGCGTTCAGGATGTGTAAAAGCGAGCGCACCAATCGACGAATATTATTAAAAAAATTGAATTCTTACAATAAGTATTTGTAATTATGTTTTGTTATCTTTGCTTCGTTATCGGCATTGCAAGCAATACATGCAATTCGGGTATTTGTCTCAAACGCTCACTAGCTGTGATTACATTTCTCTTACTTAATAATAGTAGTAGAATATAATTGTGTCTGCGGTTTTCAACTCTCCTGATGTTGTTAGGGTAGTAGCGCTGCCATTTGTCGCTATATTGCATTTTTCATTCGCATTCAATAATCGCCAACTGATGTGTTTGTTTGTTGTTGCCAAATCTTTTTGTTTGTTACTTATTTCATTTGCTGCTGATCGTTGATCGGATACGCTATTGGCACCAAAGTACATACTGAAAAATACGCTAAAACAGCATCTTTCCGACCAACCTCAAGAACACTGTACACATTCCACACACAAAATTATTACATTAGAATTATGATCCGCCCGCACGAACTAGAATGATAAGTGTTTTTGTCCGCCCAAATGGCAGCCGATGTAATCGCAGCGCTAGCGGCGGGCGTAGGTGTTGGGACCGGAACGAGCTGGAGCGCCACGCGGATTGAAGCTGTTCGGTCTGTTGCCTCCTGGACCACCGCTGCCTGGCCCGCCCATTGGTCCGCGTTCGCGTGGGGGCCCACCACCCGGCATGCCACCGCGACGTGGACCGTTGTTGTCCCGCGGTGGGCGCGGGCTCAAGTTGTCCCCTTGGTTATTCCGCATGCTGCCGCCGAAAGACGAACGATCCTTCACCTTCTTCTCTTCAACGTTCAGTGGTGTTGGTCCAGTTTTATCGTTTCCGGGAAGATAGATCGGCTAGAAAACTACAGTCTAATCTTCGTTCATCGCCATTTGACGTAACACCTACCTTGGCGGCAAGACATGCTTGCACACCTTGCTGTGTCTCAAACGTGATGAAGCCATAGTTCGGTGGAGCGCGAGCACCTGGAGGAGCTGCCTTGTTGATCTTGCTGTGAATGCGCAAATCGGCAATAGGCCCGAACTTCTCGAAAAGTTCCCGCAAGTCGTCTTCGGTTGCTGTTAGAGGAAGATTGCCAAGAAAGAGTTGGTTGCTGTCTGAGTATGATCCCTGGGAGCGCCTGCGCTCTTCTGTCAAGTTCAATATTTTAAATCGTACCATCGGCATGTAACATTCAGGGTAATAGAAATTACCTCCACCATCTTCCATGCCGCTGCGAGGAAGAATGTTGCGCATCTCAGGGCGCGGCCTGGGTGGTTGCATTGGGCGGCTTGTCCTATTGTCTGGCGGACCACGGTTGATGCGCGGCAAGTTTGCTTGAAACATTCCACCCTCACGCTCCCGACTCTCCACCTTCACAACTGGCGGCTGGAAAAAACCAACATGCTGTACAACCATCGCCTCTGAAAACATGCCACCATAGACCGCAAACTGCGGAACACTTACCGGCGAAACAGACTTTGCCGGTGGCACGGGAATAGCATAGCCACTGCCAGATTTCAAAAGCGTCGCATAGGTTTTGGGCTCGTTTGAGACAGGCTCTGAGATCGGTTCAGGTTCAGGTTGTTTGACATTCAAGGGAGCATCAATATACTGCTTGTTGTTATTCTCGAGAACGTCGCCAGCACCTTCTTCGAGCGCCTGGACGTCGTCGACAGCGGTTGGGTTGTTAGTGACAGGTGGTATGTCATTCTTAATGATGGGTGTGGGAGGATTGGAAGGTGGGAGCGGAGCCGCATTGGAGATGTGCGGTGGGAGCGCGGCGGGCATGATCTCGTCTTGGTGCACAGCACCATTGACGGTTGGAATGGACTGCTGTGACGGCGGCTGCATAACGTGCTGGTGGTGTTGAGGAACTTGCGGGATAGGTGCATTACTAGGATTGTAGTAGTTGGCTAAAGTGGGCTGGTTCAGTGGCTGCAACTCCGGGTTCATGTCGGCTTCGTCACCCGAACGAGTCTCGTTCTCGCACTCTTCATCAGAGATAATCTCGTCTTGATACCGGAAGATGTCGTTATGCACGTAATACTTCTTCGGACTTTGAGCAGCAAGCACAAACGTCTGCGTGAAACGACGCATAGGCTGGCCAGCGTTAGATAGTTCGCCAGTCACTTGGACAACTACGCCGTTGCCGAGCGTAGCCTGAGCGTCCACCTGCGTGATTTTCGCATGGCAGTCCTGGAAGTTCAACTGTTGTATCTTCTGATGGATTTGCTTCTGACCAATCATCGGCAGTGTTTCGCGATGGGGAGGGTCAATACCGCCATGAACAAACGACGACTGATTGTTGTAAAAGCTACAATAAAAAAGAAACACAAACCAGTGTAACAAATCTGATCCCACGTATAGACCCTGACCCGGTCTTAAGCTCTATTACATACCGATGCAAATGAGTCGGCGCCTTATTCAACAACGTGTAGTATTGTCGGACGAACTCCCGTCCTACACTATCGGGAGATGGGGGAGCCTCCATTACCATTCCTGATTCTGAATGACACAAGATCTATCAACGGACTTCAAAAGTTGCTAAAAAACGCTGTGTGTCAGACACTGGGAGCTCGCAACAGTATCTGAAAGCACGACAAACTCGCTGTTATAAGTGCATTGATAAGAATAGTCGTATCAACTGCAATCGGCAAATATACTAGCAAACACTTTTGATTCGTTCGGCCAGAGCAGCTATTAGTAATATAAGCTTGCATAGACAAGGTCCCATTCTAAACATTATCACTATAGCAATAAACTACTTTATTTCATTCGAATATCAAAAGAACATAGATCACTTTGCCGTACCTCGTTGCGCGGCCCGTGAAACGCTCGTTTATCGGTAAACTATGAACGTCTTGTTAACCTAGCCAAATAAATCCAGCGTGTGATTTAACCCACAACAATAATGCGATCATGTATTCATTTTATCGGTAGATTCGCGAAATCGATTGTGAATTCAGCACATATTCATCAATTTGTCAGCAAGAAAATGCATGGCCGTACGCATTTCGAAGATCGGCACAGCACGCTGCAATGCGCGAGCAAGCATGGGCACATCAAATTTGTCAAATGTTTTCACGCTTTACCTATATTCACTCACCTGCTTTGATGGTTTCAGAAGGCTGATACAAACGGCATTAATGGACTAACAACTAGCGAAAAATGCACAATAAAGATACGAACGAAAGCGAAATTCTAGAAAATGCCGCAAATGTACAGGGTGTAAACTTCATATATTCAGACAGTCGCTCGTTTGGGCCTAATGCCACTTCCCGACGACGCAAGCGCCACTATCGAACTGCCATCTTGTTTAATGCGCCGGACAACGCCGAGCAAGCGACCTCACCAAGCATGCGCACGTTTCACTTCCGGTGCGAAAATACGCGAAATTATCAAACTTGCGCCACTCAAGAAACTGCTCTCTTCGAAGGATGAACGTATTATTACATTAAATAGCACATAATTGGAAGTAAACTTTCAGCAGATGTAGGTGTTTTTATATACACATTTTATATTTGCAATAAAATCAAATTACATTGTCTGATCTACAAAATATAATTCGTACGTAAAGAATGCATATAATGTTGACAACTTTAGAATAAGTTAACATGTATGTAGTTTTCTAACACACACAGGAAGATGCTTTTTGCCTCTTATTATTTTACTTAAAACCTAGTATAGCCCTTCTAGTTATACTCTGCTTATTTCTTAAATATTAAAAAATAAGTTTTGGACACTGCCAACTCTCTTGAGAGTGTTTAGTATTTATACTGTTTTTCCACTGTACTACTATACATCTAGAATAAATCTGTATATCTTATTTAAACAAAAAATAATTCTTCAATTGAGTAATTAAGAATTGTCATAAGTAATTCGGTGATCTTACTAATAGATGAACAGATCAATGGACAGTTGATTTTCGATCTGTCAGTCTAAATGGAAAGCAACGCTCAACACTACAGTAAGTTGTACGCCATTCACTGAGACGAAGGTTCCCTTGGAAAACAATTACTTAATGTAAGAACTTATTTAGGTTTATTCAATACGTTATTATTATTATATGTACTTGTGTCAAAAGAGAACATTCCTCTCAGTGAACCTAACCAATAATAATGCATTTGTATACAAATCAGCAATTAATAAAATAACTAAAGTAGAGGAAACAGGTCGAACGTTTCGAACGCCTGCTTCATGTTATGTTGTTAATGAGAGTCGATGATTGATTCCTACTTGTTTGCAATGAAATATTCGCAAGTATGAAACTTAAAAAATGGAATGACTTAACTAACTAGTTTGCTTTGCTATCTGATTTGGTATTCGTAATTTGTTTGTTTGTTGGGTGCGCGAACGACGCTGTGGCTGCAAAATCGGTAGACTTATAAAATATATGACGTTCTGCAATGCAAAAAAGAAAGAATTCAATTAGCGTGAGAAATTTAGATATAAGAAGCAGATGATATTTACCGAAACAAAGGTACTGATCACATTATTTGATAAAACGTTTTTAGTAAGGCTGGTGTCTTTGGTTACGGCCGCCGCCGCCTCCACGTCCGCCTTGCTGCTTGCCGCCATTATAACCACCACCGGAACCTAAAAACGAAAATGTATTTGTTATACGTTACTATTATGCTCTGCTCAAAATCCGAGAAAATGTTCGTTTCATTCAAAAATCGAGTAAGAGTAAATCAAAAATTTAAGCATTTAAAACACACAAGACAAGTGTAGATAATAGTAAAAAGTATGTAGTAAAATCAAAGCGAATTGATCAGACATTAGCAAACATTTAATTAAAACCACAAGTCGCTTGGATAGACATGTAACTAGCTAATTGAAAGAGACATGATTATACCTTTGCCGCGATTGCCACCTCGTCCGTTCCCATAGCCGCCGTCATAGCTACCGTAGCCGTAATCTGCGTGTACCATGACCGAATACAACAAATGAATTGATTAGAATCTGTTTGATCTGGCCCTGCGTTCGTTCTATGTTTGCAAATAAAGAGTAACACGCTCACATAATAACTGCACAGCTAAAAGTATCCCCAAACAAATGCAAGGCATCGCAACACTTAATAAGTTAATCAATATTATCGCGGATCTTTATGTCGGGGGGGTCAGAGCAATGATGTAGTCAGAAAGGACGAAACGAGAACACAACAAAACTTGAGAGATGAGTAAATAATGGAAAACACATTATGAAATTTATTTGGTTTCAACAAAACGCTTTATTCAAGCCTTTAGCATCTCTTTAGATTTCACAATGTATTTCCATGTTATAAAAGTCAACATGCAAAAAATAAGTTCTTCTCCATCCACTACGCTTGCTTATCATATAAATATATATATATGTATAGATAGATAGATTTATATTCATATTCCAATGAAAATATATAGATAATATATTTGTTTGTTGTTTGTAGATTCTATGTTCAGCATATGGTTTGTTTGTTGTATTCTTACTGTGTATGTGTAGGAACAAAACATTCATACTTTGCTGGTAGATGCACCTTGTTTCACAAGAAAACAATTGTCATACTACATGTGTGGTTATAGTAGTAAGTAAGCTGATTATCAGTACTAATTGAATCTGAATCTGCTGTATCTGGTTGGTTAGTAGTGATAATCTGTGTTTTGATTGTTGGTAAAGTTTTGATTTGTTTCTTATGAGCAAATACTCTGTTTGGCTTAATTAAGAAACTGTCTACGTTGGCATGCAGTAACGACGGATGGCAACATGTCTGCGCTTTCTTTCGTTCAACGTTCAAACAACGAAGACAAGAGCACGGTTAACAAACAAAAATCAAGTAAGAGAACGGCACGAAATGTATTAGAACTTATTAATAGGTTTGGTTTCGTCTATAGAGGCTAAAATAAAATTATTTTAAAGAATGTCCCACTACTGAACGCCAACGCCTACGTTTTTAAAATAACTTAATGCCTGCTGTTAGAGTATTTACCATAATTGCCATAGCTTGAGTAGTCGTAGCCTCCGTAGCCACCATAGCCGCCACCGCCATAATAATCGTAGCCGCCGCTGTAGCCATCGTAATTGCCTCCGTAGCCCTGGCCGTATCCGCCGTACGCTCCATAGCCCTGATTGCCCCAGTTCTGGTTACCATAGTTTCCCCGGCCACGGCCGCGACCGCGCATCATTCGCGCGCCAGCACGCATCTTTTCCATTGCTTCTGGCTTCGGTGTGGCTCGTTTCACGTCCACCTGCCCAGCAAAAACAATTTTCCAAATTATAATGTATGCAAGAATAATTGAAAATCAACTGATAATTTGCAATGCAATTAACTTCAGAAAGTTGGTATAAAATATCGTCAAAGTTACTCAGTAGCAGAACTGACAAATAATCATCATGTAAGAAATAATCAAATTCATGCAATTTGTATAAAATTATCTCAGAACGTACCTCAACATCATTAATTGTTTGTTTTGGAGTCTTCAGAAGCTCGTTGACAATTTGTTCGGATTCAAACGTAATAAAACAGAACGCTTTTCTTTGGTTCTTCGTCTTGTCAAACGGCATTTCAATTTCCAGGATCTATAAAACAGTAAATTTATTATTAATTCTGGTTTCCTTTTGGCATTCATCCAACACTTACAGTGCCAAATTTTTCGAAGAAGGTTTTGATGTCGGCGTCAGAAAGAGCACTTGTCAGACCGCCGACGAAGATTTTGCCATGTCGCGCTTTCGCCTTCTTTGGATCTACTGGTTTGTTGTTGATCACATGGACACCGGCAGCAACCACCTTGTCAATGGACTCGGCAACGTTGAAAACAATGAAAGCGAAACCTCGGGACCTTCCCGTAGTCGGGTCTGTTTTGACATTTATGCTTTCGATTTCGCCATATTTTCCAAAGTGTTCCCGCAATTCCTCTAAAAAGAATAGAGCTGACTGTTAATAAGTGTTTACAACTAAACATTTGTTTGGCAGGAAATATTAAACGCGAATAGTGACTGATACTTACTGTCTGTCGTCTCCCAACTTAGTCCACCCACAAATAATTTTCTGTGAACAAAAACAATACAAAGATTAATAATAACGCATAGCGTGTGAACTGGAAGGCTATAATAAATTGACTATAATTGAACTGTTAGGTTGAGCAATTGTTATAATTGAAAAATTTCGCTTGAATAATGTCTATCGATTCGAATATTTAAGTATAAGATATAGTAATTATAAATAGTAATAAAGTAGCACAAATATTATTATTCTGAACTTGAATCCTAGTTCAATCAAATGGAATTCTGGTCTGCAAATTGAATATCTGTAAAATCTAAGAATGAATGACAAAAATACCAAAAATTATGTAGAAATAATAAGGAAAATTACGTATTACTCTGCAAAATTCAAAATTTACATTAGTTAGTTACAAGTAAAATTTCGTCAAGTTTTAAGTGAATTGTCACGACACTCGATTTGAGAGTAAGAAGTCTAAAGGAATCTTAAGATCTAAGGTCTTGCAAATATTGTTGTATATTTGTATGTGATAACTAGATGTGTTACTAGTTATAAGAGGTAAATTGGCAGTAGAAGGTGCCCAAGGATAAATACCATGGGTCCCAATCTCGTCGTTGAAGCGCATTCTCGCCCCCCATATCGCATCACACATCGCCCCTTCCTTTTCTAGGGTAACAGCATTCACCTGGAGGAAAGGAAGCCTGGTTAATGTATAGACATCGCTATATAACCTTGCCAGCCTACACACAGCCCCAAAAATCAAGTACAACAAACGCATTGATCCGCTTGATTGCAAATTTGTGTGCACTTAAAGAGATATTGTAACGACAAATCGATCGATCGGTTATCTCCGGTTCTCCGTACAAATCTGAATTCAATGTTGAACAAATTACATTTACATTATTCATTCAAAATTATGCTGAAAATTTTAAGATTAGTTTACCATTAAGAATAATAAACAGCAAAGAATTTCATAATTGTATCATACAATAATTAAAGTTACAAATTATTTACCAGTAAAGAGAAGTTAACCAACAATGTGCGTTTAACACGGCAGCGATCCAGCACGCCGAACGAAACATGATCACTCTCTGTTTTGTTTATATTTGTCGATCACAATAAGTTATTAATTATCACATCCGACGTGTGACCATTGCCGATGCAAAGCGCATTGACGGTTGAAATTGATAGCAAAATTATAATTTTATGCAAAATATTTAAGAAATTCGAATCGAATATCATTATCAACGCCTAGAACTACAACAGCATTTAAGGTACAACGGCATCATTCGGCCGCCATTTTCTCCGCTGCCAAACCCCGGTTTTTAAGCGGGCAATTACATCATGACTGTTATCGAGAAACATGAAGAACTGAGAAAATATCACTTGTAAATGCAAAACAACAATCGGGCACTGAGATTAATCAATAGCTTACGACTGAATTGTGCACCATGGCACCGATGGAGCATGATTTCCGGTCACCCGAGCATATCACGAAGTGGCATTGATTCGTGCCGGCATTTTGCGTGTGGCTGCGCACTCACCCAGTGTTTACTTACAGATTGCAAAGAAACTTAAAAAATATGTACATACCTGTCGTCATCTCGGCCAGGAGCATCCGCACTGCCACTATCCAAAGGCAGGTCGGACAGTTCTTCACCACCGCCGTTCTCGCCGTTTTCAGGCTGCCCGCCATTCATTTGATCGTCTTGCGACATGAAACTCTGTTCAGCTTTCACATCTTGTGAAAAGTCTTCACCGTTCTCCATTGCCATATCTTGATTGTTTGCCATTATGAGCAACTTACGTCGACACTGAGTTACTTGATTTATAAGAATAACGCTGGCAAACAAATCGAGACGCAATGCTTGAATTGTTTCTCTTACTCAACTATAGAACAGCACAATATAACGCACAAACGTCCACTCTTGGCAAATGCCCAATGAGAAGAGGGAGCGCTACTTTTTGCGGGACGCCGACGAACTCATCCACGCATGCGCGTCTGCTACCAAGCTACCGGAAACAGCACGATGATTGCCGAAGAAACCTCACTCCTCATTGGTTTGTGTTCGAGTTACAAAATTCAAAATTAGAACAATAGTTTATTGTATGCCAGTGGATTTTAAAATGGATTGTACTTATCGGTGGCGTGCAAAATATCTAATGCCTTAATGAATGCACGGTAATCAACTTCGTCGCGCATTCCTCGCTCGAAACTGAAGCACTTGCAGATCATGTCGAATTCGTTGCGAGAGATGAGATTGTACATGCCACGCAAAGAAAGAGCCTTTAAGAAGTGCTCCTGCGAAATCGTTCCACACTTGGTCTTGTCGTAGTCCTGCGGGGTAAAAATAAATAGAAGAAACATGTAATTTATTGCATCCACTGCCCGCCATTACGGCGTGTGTGCGCTCAGCAAATGTTTGCTCGTATCTTTATTTTGTTGTCACGACAGGCGCAAATCGGTCGTAACTTTTAATAAGACGGCTGACTTGCTTGTCTTCTGATTCGATAAAATATCCAGTGCGCATGTAGCTTTCCAATTGAAAATAAGTGGAAGCAAGAGGATAATTTTACGATCATTCCTCGCAAGCAAATGTACTCCGAGACTTTCAAGAAAGAACATGAATAGAAGGAAACGTAGGTTGGGAATTACCTGGAAGATGGAGAGAAGATTCATTTGCAGTTCAGGCTTCTTGCTAAGCTTCTGAATGCCTATGGAGAGTACACGACGTTCGTCGAAGTTCAGGAAGTTCCTCTCGCAGTCACGTGTAGGAATGTGTTGCATTGGCATTAACAGAGGAGCACGTTCTAGACATGCTTGTGTGAAGGCTTCTTCAATCACCTCAGAGAAGCGTTTGTAATCAACGCATCCAGGTCGCAGTGGCGATGCAAAGCTAAATCATCAAGTAATGTTTGCAATGTTGGTCAATCTGACCTAATCGAAGAATTTACACTTACACATTGGCTAACGTATCCACTTCCGTATCAGTCAAATCAAAGCGGCAGTTAGACAAACCGCGCTTGAAATTCTCACGACTTATCACTTGCTGGTTGCATGTATCATAATCCTGAAGGAATTGAATGACCCGTATACGCTCTCGCACAACTTTGCCCTTAATCTTCGCCAGAATAAGAATGATGTCGTACTCTTTGCGATCTACAGGTGGGCATTGTTTTGGCTGGTTGACCTTCTGTCTTTCGGCGAAGAACCCAACATACAACGGTTCCTCATGTGGCTTGGGCTCAACTTCGCGCATGAACCAATAATAATTGAAACCAATGTCATCATTAAATGGTTCTTCAAGTGCGTATAACTCTTCGTCGGAGAGGAGAATTCCATTAGAGAGAAGGCTCTGACGCATTTGCGAACGTGAAACATGCCCGTTATTATTCCTACGCGCGGGTAAACAAAATAAAAACGTTAAATTGCTATGTAAGTGCATGAAACAAAACTTACTTATCGTAATCTTTGAAAACAGGTTTCAGTAATATCCTTCGGCGCATGATCTTATTCTTCACCTTTACAACAGTTTCTTCGCATAGTTCTCGTCGACTGAGAGGTACTTGCAGCCAGTTCTTTGTCCCAATCTTGGGCAATTCCTCAACATCAATAGGTGGACTTTGTACTTTCAGCATTGGTATCTTTTCCAACTCCTAACAAACAATTAGATTCAAGTAACACCAACTAATCAGGTAGTAAAATAAAAAAATGTTTACCTTTACGGTAAATACTTGGTTTATGTCATCTTCGAATGTCTTCCAGCAAACCCTCGAAGGATCTATGGGATCTGCATATTGAATGCAAATAGTTTTAACTTCAGGTAAAGAAAGGTAAAGCCGTTGCAATCCACTCATCCCCATAGCGTCTAACCCTCGGTGAAATTGTGAGACAGTCACCTTTCCCTGACCCAAGGGATCAAAATCCTAATAAAATAAGTTAAAACCCTTTGTAATAGGTAGAAGCAAAAAAAGACGTTAACATACTTTGAACCATTCATTCACACGAATGCGGTTCTCAAAGACATATCGCTGAATACGACGAATGATTTCAATCAATGTTTTCATCTCCGGAGCGGTTTTAAGCGAAGGATGGAAGATGCTCTGCTTGCCAAAGACACTAGATGCCATGATTTTTCCGATCTCTGGACGTGGTAGTTTCGGCAACTCGGCATTGATGACACGTCCAGGAAATTGGCTGAGTAGGTCTCCGCCAAGATCCAGCACACCGTGTTTTTCGAGGTATTGAACGATGTCTTCCAAAGCGGCGACGAATGCGACATAGTTGATCGTGTAAGAATCCTTGAGGTACTTCTTCACAAGGAGGTTGAAGTCGTCGGCCGACAGGGTTATGTTTAAGAATGCGAGCACACGTGCAAAGTGCGACAGCGTCACAGTACCACTGTTCTTCGCCACAAGCTCGTAATCTTGGAAAAACGGACGGAGTACCAGCTTGCGTAAGTTGATGACGCAGGCGATTTTCGTCAAGAGCAGACTTAATCGGCGCTCCTCGCTGATACTCAGCCGGTTCACTTGCATGGGGTCTTCCCATTCCAAACCGGTGACAAGATTGCTATTCTTCTTGAACTCTGGCACTGTAATGGAGTAATTTAAGCGTAGGCTAATGGGGGTGCTAATGAATTTATTGGCTGTTAGGTTACCGCTGTTGTTGATCACTTCGCAGAATTGCGTGTAGAAAATTCGACCATCTGCTACGCGGAAGTAGTCCGTCAGCTCGCCGATCTCATAGTCGGAGAGGCCGATGGTAGAACGAAGTGTACCGTTGAGCACGGAGACAAATTGAGATTCTTTTAAAGTAGAAACGTATAAGAAGAGGAAACAGAATGAAGGACTTGAGATTTGCCTGATATAAGTCCATTTCCGTAAGGGTCCAAAGGCGCGTAGTAATCCCAAAGATTGAAACCCACGCGAAAAATCGCCGCACGAATCTTATTGCAAATGCGCCACACATCAGTCAATTTCATTTGCTTGAAATGCATTTTGAATTAATTTTGATTTCACTTTGTTTCTAAGAAAAAGTAGCAAATTTTACTGTACTTCAAAAATTGTATCGATTACAAAATTGACATAAATATAATAATATTTCTGAAAACAAAGCAAAATGACAGAATTCATTCAATCGAGCTTGCCGTGTTTGTTTAAATGTACGAGTATGAGAAAGAATTGCAATTGCAATAGATATACTAAACTTGATTTATTTGCCTAGTTGTATAGTTTTCTAATATTTAACATTAATAGGTTCCAGCCACAACTTAATACTTAAATATTACATAATTAAATATGAATTAACTGATGTAATAATCTTTTTCATAGTTCTTTATCATCTTTAATAATCGCTGATGTACTCGTAGCGTTTATGTGGGACTTTCCTGTTGTTTTGCGTGCAGTATTCCGCATATTCCTCCCAGGTGCATCCCTTTGGGCTGCAACACTCTTGAGTGATGATTCCTGATCGTTTGGAAAGTCCCCGCTTGGTGCGAAGCATCGCCATTGCCGTTTCTGGTAAGTAATACGGATAGAAACTTTCATATTCCTGAACATCTTCATCTTCTAATTCATTTTCAATGCGTTTCAATCGATAGATATCCGGCTTCTCTGCACGTTTCAATTTATAAATATCCTTTTCGCAGGCCCAACGAAGATGCCGTGTTATACTATCCCTACAGCGGGAATACCTTTCCTGGTGCCATTCGCGCTCCCATTCTCCAGGTGTCCTAAACCATTTCAGAAGGTTTCTAAAAGAGTCTTAATATTCAACAACTTGATTACCTTAATTGGAACTTCATTTCAAGTTCCCGATTGTTTAGTGCTTCCACTAAGAGAAGACACAAGGTCGTGAAAAGAGTTGATTGCGGCAACCACATCTCGCTGAGAGGTGATGTGACTGCAACGGCCGCCACCGAAGAACTACTTGCCTTAGCTGGAAGAGCTCACAGTGTAGTTTTTAAGCGCAGCCGCCTCCAATGCCCCCAAACGCCTTACAGTTTTTTTGGCGCGCACACAACTTCACACCACCAATCTCTCCAATCGTGAGTTGCGGCGTAATTTTACGATGTTTGATTGTGCATCGAGTGAAGATGCGACTCGCCGACAGTGTGGGAGGGTTGGTTGGTTAATCTTTTAATCTCGCTTAATTACAACGCGTGTGTGCAAACAAATGTGTCTCTCTGAGATTCCTGGAGTTACAATAAACTCCTACGCTACGGCTCTTTAGGAACAGAAATAAGAGGAGTGTAGAATTGGGCACAAACGGTGATTGTTTGCTGTTTATTTGCACTTAATCAAGAAGTACGTATAATATTTGATGTATGAATAGATCACTCCCATTGCGCAATAAACGGATGTTATTAGCAAGGGGAGAAATTCGAAGCGGCGAACCAAGGGTACGTAAGGGTGGAGGATTTCGGTGTAGAAAAATAAAGGAAATAATGCCAAGATATACAGACTTTCAGAAATATTGAGTAATGGCAGTCGTGTAAACTGACAAAACTGAAAGAGATGCAGTTGG
The DNA here is from genome assembly GCA_003054995.1 of Aleochara bilineata. Taxonomy (NCBI): domain Eukaryota; kingdom Metazoa; phylum Arthropoda; class Insecta; order Coleoptera; family Staphylinidae; genus Aleochara; species Aleochara bilineata. The sequence goes on along the minus strand of NBZA01006711.1, from coordinate 22,138 downwards.
TATAAGGCGTAAAATGCATACATTGAATATATAAGAAGTATGAGGAATTTAATGGTAAGCATTTCTGGAGGGAAAAGCAATGGGAAGATGGAATAATGTCCCACGGTTGAGAGAAGCAAAAACACTTTTGCATCTCCAGTTTCGACCACGGCAAGAATGCTTAAAGGAATTATTGCCATCAGGATTGCCTTCTCATGGACATGCCAGCCAAACATAAAGGATGATAAGGCACAAAGAACAATACACCGAATAAAGTTGTTCTGCTTGTGCGTGGATGTCGCCAGCTTCCACATTGCTGGCATCATTGATATTGCAACTAGAAGAAGAGACATCTTTGGTGTAATGTTTGGTAACACTGAGTGAGAATATTCTTTGACTAGGCCGCCTGTCATTGAAGCCGTTTCCAGACCGTGGTAAAAACCTAATTTTGATACTGAAAAATATGCATCATATTAAATACTGTTCGCCTTTCAGACTTTAACCTATACTTACATATGTTATAGGCAATCTTGTCAACAACATTATACAAAGCCCAGAAATTAGGCGCCCAATATGCATGGCACAATCCACGTTTGAAAGGAAACAATCTACTTAAAACTTGATCAATGTGATCAAGAAACGGCAGGAATGTAAGCAGAAATACGCTTATTACAATCAAACCTAACTTTACAGTGTTGCTTAAATGCAGTTTGAAGCCCAATGTTTGCCCTTTCTGGTATGTTGTCAAGCAATAAGTGGTCAAGAGATAAATAAAATAGGCTGGAGCTACGTACAAGTAAATATGCTTCAGGTTCAGCAGAATGGTAAAACTTAATGCCCCCTGGAGAATTTTCTTCTGCATGATCTTGCATATTGATATCAAAAGTATCCCATACATTAGACCATTGTATTGAAAATGTACATGATCCAGCATCAACAGCCCTGGATTTGCAAGCAATAGAATTGGCAGTGATACTTCTGATCGTTTACCTTTGCCCAACATTTTCATACACAAGTATACCCCATAGTAATATACTATGTCAGTTGCAATAACAGATATTCGTTGAAAAACTATTGTTGCATTTGAGGCATAGCTCAGATTATCTACCTTGAGCATTTCCTCATCAAAAAATTTTGCAACATGTGAAAGACAATATTCAAACCAGGCAAATAATGGCGGGTAATCCAATGTCCATTCGGAAGTGGTTTCAAAGTACCATTTTTTAATGCCCACATTGTGTGTGATTGCCAGCCAATTTCGGTGTACTTCAAAGTCCGTGGAATGGCTGCAAACGAAATATACAAGTAAATTCAGTGACTTTAGTTTTTGTTTTGATTTGTTCTTACTATGAAGGAACCAATAACGTTTTAAAGGTAGTTATTAAAATAGCGTACGCCCACATAATAATTATTAATCTCCAATTTTCATAATCACAGTAAGTATATATCTTGTAATATAGTTACGAACGTGATTGTTTATCACATTTCTTTTAGATTTGCGTGTCCTAACCTTGCCGGCCAACATAACATGCGATGCGTATGGGTCGGTAAATCTACTACAGGTTCCTTTTTAAAATTATGTATGTATGTATTTAATTTAAAAGTTTTCAAAACAATGCTGAAAACTTATAATTAATTAATATAAATTTAACACGTTTACTGAACAAAATGACTCTGTTACGCAATATAAGTAAGTTGGAATCATGTAAAGTCACTCATTTCATACTTACAAACTCGTTGTTAATTTGCAACTAGGAGAAGTGAAAGATTTAAGCCAATTAATTAACTCACTTGTCACAATTGTTATATGAATTTATATCTAATTAGTTAGTAATTCTGATTATTATTCAGATTGGTATAACATATTCCAGTAACTATATTGTTTCCAGGTTGAACGCACTGAACTAATGGGAATGACTGTAATATTATTAAACTGTATTACAGATAACATGAACAAATGAACCAACGGGAACTGTTACAATTGTTACGTTATCAAACTAGTAACTCTTTCCATATTACTTTCTTCATTCACACTACGGTAATAATAAATTCATAATTTCTAAATGAAAGTATTCTACAATATGATCGTACGGAAAACTACTACAAATTTACTAAAATTGTTACCAAATTGTTAGTTACTGGAAAAATACTAAATAGAGAAGGTTATGAATTTGCATAAAGATAGCTGTTTTCTAATAGAATTATTTCGTTATTTTTTAAACCTACTACTTTTTTCTTAATTATTAGCAAATGCAAATAGCATAGAAATCTATTAGTGCACAGCAGTTTTGTAAAATGAAATTGAAACCAGTGTCATAAATGCATTTATTTCCATTAAACGCACTCTCTTTCTCCACTGTCTGCATATTCTCCTGTTGTTCTCAAGTGTTCGCTGATTATCAAGTGCTTGCACATTGCACAAAATATGAAGGTAAATTCTAAACAGCTGACAGTATTGTAACATTACGCTCAAGTTTACGTTAAATCATTAATTTTCATCTATAAGGAAATTGCTGTTTATTCGATTGTAGCGTCTAAATTTTGTTACTTATTTATAAGTTTAATATTTTTAATATGTTATGTATGTAATTCATTTGTTAATTATATTTTTATTATGTTATTACGTTTGAAATAACAAACAATGCGAGTACAATTACCTTTTCAATTGTATGCTGACTAGACTTGAAGTTAACATTCCTTACTGACATATCTTGTATTTAAGACATAAATCTCTGTCTGAAAATACATACATAGTTTCCCATAAATGGTGTACGGTGTACCTATTAATATAATTATTTGAACTTGACAAATTGATTATTATTTATTGTCATTGGATAATTTGAGTATGTTCTTAGCAATAATTCTGCAACTTAATGTCTTATTATGCTAATATATCCTATTGTTTATAATAATTACTTTATCGTAGATTGCAGTGAAATATACGAAGCTGATTTTGCATTTCGGAGAAAGTTGTCAGTGAGCTAATGGCAAAAGTGCATTCGCATGCAGTTCGGTGTTGGGAGAAGGAAGTATTTTTTCAATGAGATTTGCACCACCAATCACACGCTTATCTTTAAGTTGATCCCTTGAACAAGAATAGAATATTTCTTCTACTTCTTCTTCCTCCACATACGATATCAAGTCTCTTAAGTAATTACTTTAATAATTGCTTTAATCATAGCCACATATGTACTCGTATAACACTTGACGGTGAGATTCCGTGTGATTTTCTCCAATTTCTTCTTTCACCGCTTTGCGTGTGCGGTTTTGTCATTTCAGCGTTAGTTAGTTCTTGTTCGTTCAAAGTTGTAGTTCAACTGCAAACTTGAATTGGATTCGGGCACCTTGCCTACCAAACAATAGTTTCAACACAAGTCGCATTCGTACTGGCATTGTTGCTACCCATTCGGTCGTTAGTTCTTCGATGATATGTGCGCACTTGAAGAATAAATAGTATTTGCTTATCATGTACTCAAACAAAACTATTAGTGTCGTCTTGCTGCGAGTTTGATAATAAATTACAATATTATACTGTTAACTTAAAAGTTTAAAAAATGGAAGCTAGTCATGTGTTGTTAGTGTGCTTACTTGGATCTTTGCCTGGTAATAAAGTTTGAGTTTTATTGATAAATAAATAGTAAAAGTTTTCGTATTAAATTTTCAGGACCTCCGGGAGTTTTCTGGCAGGATTCTTACTTTCAATTATTTCCAATTGATAAGACGAAATGTCCAACAATTGACCCAAAGCGAGATATTCTTTATGAACTGTATACGCCGTAAGTTTATTAATTTATTTATGAATTTGTTCTTATATGGTGCTAGTATAGTGTACGTGTGACAAGCAATATTGAACCGTATTAGCACACACATGGAATATTAATTAGTAAATAGCATGGATAGTCAGTAGGCTGCAGAAAGCTAGTCAGTGGTAGAAATATTTTCACGGCATATTAGAATAATTCTTTGATTAATTCTCGTATGTGTAATATAGTTTCGCGATCAAGTGAACGCATTTCAGTCGACTCAAACTTCTCCACCTGAAACACACAGGTGTTTTACTTAAAGTTAGTTTTGGTAGTTTAGTTTTTGCTCAAATTTATTTAAACATGGATGTGGCTCATTATTTATTAGTGTGTTTATTAAGTTCTCTTCCTGGTAAATTATTATTGTGCATTTAAATTTATTATTAAAAAAAATAAGGATATGCATTGTGTATTGTATAGGACCGCCTGGCATTACTTTCCAAGATGCTTATCTTCAATTGTTTCCCGTTGATAAAACAAAGTGCCCTACAATTAATCCAATTCGTGATATTGCTTATGAATTATATACCAGGTAAATTGTTTCATTTTATTTCAAGAAAAATGTGTTTTCTTTCATTTCCATAATGAGAAACATGAAAATTTGTTCATAATTATGAATAAAGTCTGCCCGAGCTATGAACTACACGATCCACTTGAAAGTGTCAAACCGTTGTAAATCAGCCAAACGTCATAAAAGTCTTCTATCATTATCTATCTTCTGGTCAGATAGTGCTTTCTTTGTTGGCGACAAAAATTAGAAGACGGCCTGCAAATTTTGGATGACCAATAGTCGGTTGTCCATAAACGGTCATAATACAAAATTACTGAGTGACACAAACAAAAATATATTACAAGAGAAGATTCACACCACATGTTTGCTGTTTTTACACTCTGTAAATTCGGTCTCAACGCCCAAATTCTTGCACCCTGTCGTGACTAGGGCTTGGCCAGTTACAAGTGGATCGTGTAGTTCATATAGTAAAGCTTTGCTTAATTTTGGACGATCCACTTGAACTCCAGGCAATGCTATGAATGATTTATAGTTCTTAAAATTTGTCCATCCTTTTCTAACTTAGGGTTGCGTACTACTTTCTTTGTTTGCACTAGATTTGGGAAGACGGCCTGCAAATTTGAGACGACCAATAGTCGGTTGATCCTAAACGGTCATAAAACCTATAACTGAGTGACACAAACAGAAAAATAATTCAAGAGAAGATTCTATATGTTTAGCGCCACATGTTTGCCGTTTTTACACTCTGTAAAGTCTGTCTTAACGCCCAAAATCTTGCACCCGGGCGGAACGATCGGTTTGACACTTTCAAGTGGATCGTCCAAAATTAAGCAGAGCTTTACTGTAGCTTGGTTTTGCTATAGGTACTGAATCATAACTTAATAATTACTAAAACTATTGTTCATTTAAATAGAAATAAGTAAGACATTAATATAGAATATTAGATATAAGTTATTAGACTATCAGATGTCATAGGTTAATCGAGCATGAAGCTGCCAAGAAAATCCGGTTTGGTTCATTGCCTCAAGAAAAGTAATGAAAAGAAATTCAATCGCGCAGCCGTCAAGTAATCAAATGAAATCGATTTAAGTGTGCTGTTTATATGTCAAGTTCTAGTTGGCAATTAATCACAGAGCTATTATCACCTATTCATCAATATCAATTATAATTGTGAATTGAAAATTGCAAATACTTGTGAGGCGTATATTTAGTTATTATTGTAACTTTGTACCATATTGAAATTAAGGGCAATGAGGCATTGATTGCACTCCGTTGATTGATTGCCCCAAGTATGTACAATGTAATCAGCAATATTGCACCACTACTTGCATTTGTTTGCGAAGTTTACATTGGCATTCTTTACAATTCCAAGACACGCTTCGAGAAATTCTCCTAACAAATAACTCAATGATAATTTGTACTCTTATACTGAATAATTGTTGTAATTATTTCATTCGCAAATCGTGCATGCCCTGTTGATTCAACCCACTTTTCATTAGCAAATAAGCAGGCAAGAGCAATCCTCTAGCAACTTGTGTCAGTTTTTATATTCATATAATATTTAATAGGGTTACTCTGTATTTTCACATTTGACAATCTCATTGCGATTACATAAGTAGTAAGCAATAATTCACTATCACTAACAACAAGTTTGCAAACGTAAGTTGTTGTCGCATAAACTTTTCCTACGTATACCGAAAGAAAAATAGAACTTTCTCAATCTTGGCAAACACACGTTTAGGTATCTCACCTAACCTTTCTTGTAGTTTTCGTTTTCTTGTTTTCTTTTCAAGCGTGCATAGCCATTCATTGCTTAGTTTCCTTAGCATATACTGTATTTGTTATTCATAATAAAATAACAATTGCATAAGAAATTATGCACATTTTATATTCGCGCATATCTAAATTGTTATTTTTATAGGAAAGTTGTAAGTAAATGACTTACATGCATGGATTTACTCCAGATACTTTTAAAAATTTCTTCGCACTCTGCTCGGATTGCTACGCATAAACGCGTATTAATTAATAAATTACGCTACGTGCGGTTGCGTGTTTACATCATTTGATAACTTTTGTAATGCATTTGCATTCGCGTGGCTTGAGAGTAAGCACATTACCGTTAGAGTTGCTCCATTTCCACCACATACTTGCCATTATAATAAAATGAATTATTATCTAATGCAAAATTCATATTCGTTCATTCATAAACAATAAATCTCATTGTCACTATCTGGACAATGAAGGTGTTAATTGCATTAAATATTTGTTTGTTGCTTTCTTAGAAATAATTGCTGAATTTGATCTATGACATTATTACCTCGCGGAACGCAAGTCTGAGATAAGATCTTTCACTGGAAGCAACCAACTCAGTGAAGCTGAGTGTAAATCTGTACAACTTTCCTCATTAATCAATATTGCATTTCTTGCGCGCACGATACACTTGTAAATTAAGCGCCAATTTCATATAATAATAAATTATCCAAGTCTTATGCAATTGAATCAATTGGCAAAATTTAAAGCCACTATCATTTATCAGAGTTAAATTATATATAAATACATTTCAGAACAACTTGCAACCACGTTCTAATGCGTCGCAACTCTAACGTAGGTAATTTCTGTGCAAAGTGCAGCACAACTTTCATTGGAGGTTGGCTTGCGGTGCATTGAATTGCATTTTCGATAATTCAATTATTCAGTAAGGCAAAGAAATAAGAAGCCTCATAATTTACCACGCCCTGTTAACTCTTATCCATATACCTTTACATTTTACACTGTCTTGTAGTTTTAGTTTTTCTTTTGTTTATATTTTTACCAATTAAACTATTGTGTCATTGTTCAATAATATCCAGTATGTACACTGAATAGTAAAGTATTTATCTCAATATGTATCTTGCAGCACGTTTGTAACGTGCACTATTGAAAGTAGTCTGTAGACACGTTCTAAAACTAGCTAAGAATGACTGAACTTGCAATTACAATCAACGAAAGTGCAAGCATTTGTCCTAAAGCGTTTCAGCGCACGGCGTTTCTAATCAGTGTAATTATACCGCAGATACTAATTGAATAATTGAAATATTGTGTTCAAGAACCTTATGGCACTTATCACTTCTCAGCAATCTTAATTGTTATTTTATAGTATGATTTTTCCTCAACAGCGAAAATCCATTGCAAGCAGACATGATCAACGTTGGAGATGACCGTGCTCTCGCTCAATCGCACTTTGACTTCTACAAGCCGACGGTGTTCTTTTTTCACGCGTTTTTTGAAAGTTCTTCCAGCGATTCTGCAACTCTAATTAAAACAGGTAAGTAAGTAAATCAAATGAAAGTGCAAACGTTTAAAACTTGCAGTTGACTTTTTACCTGCATTTAGACACGCAATGAAATGGAATGTAATGCAGGGTCAGCCACGCCACTTGCGTATAAACAAAATCTTTATAACCAGGCTGTTAACATTTCAAACTTCAATCATTCGTTGTATATCATTGCTCCTTATGTTTAGTATTGTTAGTGTTAATTGAATCTGACAATATGCCAACTGAATTCTATGCTTATAGCATACTTGCAGCGCAAGGATTATAATGTAATCTTGCTGCAAGCACAAAGAATGGAAGCAGGTCCATGGTACCTGACAGCAGCGCGAAATACGCGCGTTGTCGGCGAGTACACGGCGACATTCATCGACTACTTGGTAAGCCGCGGAATGGACATCAACTCTGTTCACTTGATCGGCCTTTCCTTGGGCGCCCAAATGGCCGGCGTCTGCGGCCAGAACGTCAAGAGCGGTCGCATTCAGCGTATCACCGGTATTGCTCCTTGCTGCAATTGCAATGCTTTCACTTTGCTTTCAGCCACACCAATCCCAATTCAATCACTTTTGTATTACTTACATTGTTGTTACCTTGGTGCGCTTTCAATAGCTATAAATTATATCACCGCCCACGTGCAAAACAATGAAAACAAATTGCAACATGTTGATCGTTGTAGGTTTAGATCCTGCTGGGCCACTTTTTACTAAATGGCCCAGAAGTTTGAAACTCGATGCTGGAGACGCCGAATTCGTGGATATAATTCACACTGATGCAGGGATTTTCGGGTATCCACGGTCAATTGGCCATGCTGATTTCTGGCCCAATGGTGGTCAATCTCCTCAGCCAGGATGCAGACTGGAAGAAGTTAAAGCACGTAGTCCAGATGCGTTTCTCATTGAACCATGTGAGTTTGAACTAACTTTTTTAATTAAAAGTATGGAATTGGTGTTCCGCTTATTAATAAATATCCTTCAGTGTTCTGCAGTCATTGGCGTTCTTACATGTTCTATGCGGAATCCGTTATCACACCAAATAGCTTCATAGCTGTAAATTGCAAGAATTGGAAACAATTTCTTAAGGGAAATTGTTCTGACAACCACCAAGTAAACATGGGAATAAATCTCTCCTCTGAGTACTAGTTTAAAAAAAAAAGATATAAATGTTAAAAAATATTCAACGCTTCAATTTCAGAGCGCGAGGAAATTACTACCTGCAAACGAGAGACATATCACCGTTTTCATTGCAATCGCAAGTCCCTCAACGCCAACTACAACAATTTGATATTGTACCAAAAGATCAAAAGCAAAATCTTGAAATACATTCTCAAACTTTTCATCCAGATCTAGATAAAAATACTCACGCAATGCAAGAGGTCATTTATGTACCAGATGTGCCAGAGCACCCGCAACAGCAATCTTACATTGAAGTGATGATGCCGCCGCCACAAGAAATGCCTCACAAAGATGATGATACAAGTAATAATGTAGAGCAAACAGCCGTGTATCAAAATGGGGATGCGCACCAGAATCACTATCAACAAGGATACTACTATTATCAATAATAGACAACATTTAAATGTTTCCAATTCTTGGTAACTTCAGATTGTCTTTATAGGTTAGTATTTCTTCATAACTTCACATCTTCTTATTCAATTCCAGATTCATACAATAAACCTCGCATTCGTATATTTCTAAAAATAAACATAAAATTTCGTTCCTAATAGTGATTTGTTTTGTATCCGAGAATGGTTATTTTATGTTATCTGACAATATTCATTTCACTAGTCTACCATTAGAATGAATGTCTTATTGTAAAATACATTTTTTAATGTATGTATATATGTATTGAGTATTTAAAGCAAATAGTAAACGTATTATTGCTCTTCAATGTACTTTAGTATAATTGTCTTACCGTGACTTGAAAATAAATTAAAAACTTCCGTTCATATTGGGTTTCATTCTAGTTCTAGCTTGAACTATATTATTTCAAACTGATCACCTTCAAGGGGCTTGGTAATCCACTTCCCTAACCCTGCCTTCAAAAAGGCATCGTATAAATGACCTTTTGCTTCCTGTAAATAGTGATTTTAGTGTTTTACATATGAAATGTTTACCTTTTGAACTACCTGGTAACCCTTAGCTTGAGCTTTAAAATCATGATAGTATTTAAAATTACCACAGTTAATACTTCTCATAGGAAGACTATGCGTTAAAGGTAAAAATTTTCTGAATAGTTGCACCTTTGCCAAGCGTGAAACATCCCCTGTTTCTTGTCTTCCGGTGGTAGTATTGATAATTTCCACATCTTCAGCTTGTTTCACCCAATTCACAGCAAAACTAGGAGCTTTCAAGGGCTGCCTTGTTTCCGTAGACGTAACTAAATTCATATTTGGCCGATTAAGTCGATAAGGTGGTTCGAGTCCTTGAAGCTTTGACTCAATTCGTCCACAAATAGCTCTACAATAAACAATTCCACTTGAAAATTTTAACAAAATGATATTAAACAATATATTTACCTATACAAATGAGTTTCGTGAAATAAGCTACCCAAAACAATAGAAGACAAGTAAATTGGCTCGAGAAAATGTGATAAAAGCGCGCCTTGGATGCCCACGACATTCCAGCATGCAATTTTATCTGAGCAAGACATGGTCAGCAAAGGTTCGCCTTGCAGAACACCGTCCCATGTCTGAATAGTGCCATTCTTCACTGGTAACGTGCCCTCGCCAGACTCAATTTTTGTACGTAAGAGTCCTCTGGACGTTCGATTGGGATGTCGGTCCATGTTATCAACGCAATAATCCTCGTGCGGACTAAATATTCTTGCGTCTCCGCATGGTGCTGTATTAATGTACAAATGGAACTCGATACCTTCGCGTAGTTTAAATCCTCCGTTGAGACTGCGTTCAAATATTGATATGTCCCCCGCCCCTACATCAGCAATCTATCAAGTATGAAACTTAAACAAAAAATAGTCAGAAGCATTACCCGTTGTATGCTTGCAAAGCTCATCGTAAAAGAATGACTTCAATCCACGCCGGGCTATGACTTCTGCATGCATGTCATTGATAACTGCGCCCTGCATGCTGATATGTTCACCAGATACACATTTAGTTCCGGTGGCTACAGTGACAACATCCAAATCGCCCGCCGAACGCATCATTACGATGCCAGCCAGCACCCTGCGTTTTGAATGCTGCGCATCGTTTTGCATCAGTGACATAAATTTCTCTGTAACAGCTCTGAAACAGTAGTGCAGACGCATTTAGTACGAGGTGGGCGGATAAAAGCGCTCAGGCAATGCGCATTGATTGCCACACGTAGAACTTGAGAGATGCACAGAACAGAGCACACGTGTATTTCGAGCTACATACAATACTTACGAGAGAGCTCAGATATGAAAAATGTGCTCAATGATATTTCGAGAGGGAAGAGGAAAGAGAAATCGTGCGCCGCTCGGCCGCCGCCAGCCGATTCTCGATGTTACACGTGTACATTATTATATTTACTAAATCTGCAGCGCCTGCGACATGGGATCAATCCATTTGCAAAGCCCCGACCAGCTGCAAAGGCAGTAAATATAATTAATGTACCGCCATGTAACATATGCAATCAACACTCTGTCATACTTTCTTTTCGTTTGACTTGATTGGTGCCCGTTAGGTACAGAAGGAAAAAGTCAATTGCAAAGAAAATAATGACAGAATTCAGAGTAAAACTAAACTAACTGTAAGAGTGAAGAGAACAATACAAAATGCAGTTGAATTATTGAATAAGCTGAGGGAGCTCTAGCATTACTAAAAACTTCGCTGTAAGATAAACTTTACGATTAAAGAAAGCCAAATCGATGCTTAAGTATAAATACCTTCCTATTCGATCAGCCAATTCCTGCTGTGCGCCGCCATAATTGATACTTGATCCGGAAGTTATTAGGGTATTACTTGACAACTTTGCCAATGCCATTGTGGCTGCTGCATGCTTTGCCAACTTCTTGTTTGATCCTACCGAGTAATAAATAATGCTTTACTGATATTTTAGTCCTCTAGCAGTACAAGAATACCTGTTCCACAAAACGTTTCGCCATTTATGCTCACAGTCACTGAAAATCTCGCATAAGGATCGCCACTCTCGGAACATACATATTGAGCGCTTGGATAAAGCGTATTCAACAACATGCTCGCGTTTCGCTTAAAGTTCTCTGGACGTTTTGCGTCCACAATAACAGGGGCTACCTTATCTTCAAATGTATCCACTGTGAAATCCATGTCCATGTGATTGTTCAATCCCGCAGAAACAATCTTACAACTATTAGGAAACTGAATAAATGATTTCAGGGCGGCTTCAGCTGCCTTACATCGCGCCTCTTTCTTAGAGCTACCTTGGCCGTAATACTTCTGTCCGTCCACTTCAACGCATACTTTAAATGTAGGCGCATGGCTAGGACCAACCTGCTCAAGAATTTCATACTTGAGCCCGATTCGCAGCTCATTTAGGATTGCAACAGGACTGCGCTCGCCTACATTTGCCAATGGATCTATCTTACGTCGTTTTCTTTGAGTTGTTTCGTCTACAATAAAACTTTTAATACAAAATTTTACGCAAACATTGAATACTTACTTGATTTAGTCGGTCTCTTGGTTGTTGTATTATTGTGATTGTTATTTGACGCCATTGCACTGCTCCCATCTGGTGATGTAATACCGTTGAATATACACTGTTCTATAATTTCATACAAACAATTGCCATTATAAATAAATGTTTTCGCGCTGCTCATAAAATTACTACACTGCAGAAATATAAAAATGTTATTGATCGACCGTTTTTCCTAAGGCGGCGCCACATGTACCTAATACTTAATAAGTTGCCTATAGTATAAATTTTTAGAGTTTAAATTTGCTAAAAGCGATTGGTTTTTGTTTAAAAAAGAAACAATTTATAGTCATTGTTTCACAATCATGTGACATTAGCAATTGTTTTGTACATCAATGTGTCTTACGCGTTTGACATATTGGTGGAGGACATATACAATCCAAATTAATAAATCATTTAGTTAAACAGTCATTTTAACACATTTATGAAAAATATTTCTTTCTACTATCATGCCCGCTTTCATTTCTAGTAAATCAGTACCAATATTACTTAAAAGCAAATATCATTTTATCATGCCTTGTTCCAGAATATAAAATTATTCAAAAAATTGGAGAAGGCTCATTTTCTGAAGTGTTAAAATGCGAGGATCGCAATACCAAAGAGGTTTTTGCGGCTAAAATTCTCAAAAAGTTTTTCGCTAACACCAGTGATGTGCTTTACTGTGCAGAAATTATTGCAATGCAAAAATTGACTAAACATCCAAACGTGTTATACATGCACGATTACTACTTGTAAGTTTTAAAGTTCTCTAATATATGTTCGTGTAACCCCGTAAAATAACAAAACCCTTATAGTGAAAAAAGCTCAGGAAAATTAATATTCATCTTTGAACTTATGGATATGAGCATGTATGATTTTATGAAATCTCGAAAACGGTAAGAAATGTCCACCAGACAAGCATGTATATCACCGTTAATTCAATTTTATAGGTGCTTGCCAGAAACTCGCGTTAAGAACTATCTCTATCAAATTCTCAAAGGTCTAGATTATCTGCATCGACACGGACTATTTCACAGAGATATCAAACCAGAAAACATATTGGTTAAGCTTCCTACCGAAAATCAAGTAAGTTTTGCAAAGTTATAACTAACTATAAAGAGGATCAAACGTGATACTTACTGGTCAAATTTGGTACTAGAGTATTTTCTTCTATTTTGGTTATGTTTTCTAGTTTTAGTTGTGGCAAATGCGGTTTTACTTCATTACACGTTTGCTGTACGTTTTCAGCTTCCTTTTTACTAGCAGTGTCCAATTCAGTAATGGCTTCGATATATTTAGCTAGTTCCTCCTTACTTAGTTTTTGATATGCCACTCCATCAAGAATGGCATTCATTGGGTTATCGTCTGTTGACTCGAAGTCCATAATTTCCTGAAAATAAAATTGCAATAATGTATTAATGTATTTTTTTAAATTTCTAGCAAGGAGAAATTATAAAGTTAGCAGACTTAGGTTCAATTCGTGGAATATACTCGAAACCGCCTTATACTGAATACATCTCTACGCGATGGTACCGATCACCCGAGTGTCTCCTAACTATTGGTCACTATGGCCCCAAGATGGACATATGGGCAACCGGTTGCGTCTTCTATGAAATCCTAACAACAAAACCATTATTTCCTGGCTCGAATGAAATTGATCAATTGGCAAAAATTCACGCCGTGCTAGGCACGCCGAGCCCAAGACTGCTGGCTAAATTAAAATCAAGATCGCGAAACTTACGAAACTTTACCAAATCAATCGGCAGTGGCCTAGGCCCTTTAATCAAAAACTTCACCGAAGATGCACAGATCATCTTCAAACTCATGCTGCAATACGATCCGGATATTCGAAGCAACGCCCGTCGACTGCTTCAGCATCGTTACTTCGCTGCCTTAAGGTAGTTACTTTAAACAAACAATGAAATATTAATCTGTTGCCATTTCTTCTAGTAGCTTGGAGGAAAAAGCACGAAAGTATGCCAGTCGTTCATATATAGGTCGTGATCATGGAGACCACACGACGATGAATGCCGTCCAAAGCGAACGTTTCTGCGGCCAACATCAGCCCTGCGTCGAAGCAGACCACGGAAAGACGCTCTACTCTTCGCGCACCGCCGTTGATCTGAGTCCGACAAAGAGCTCCAAGTCCAGCTTAAAGACCTTCTCCGAAAAGCAACTTTTAAGGACCAACAAGCCATCTCAAGGATGCAAACTTCGTTCGGCCCACCAGAACGCGCTTCGAAAAAATACGCAGTTACGCAGTAGTTCTTTACATTACAAAAATTAATCAATGTTAAAATATTGTTTGCTCTCTTACAGTAATAAGAAAACAAATGACGACGACGATACTAGCTCAGAGGTAAAACAGAATGAGCTCTACGAACAGTTTTCGCGACATACGCAAATGCTCAAACGAAATATTCCACGCGATCGAACTATGTATGCACCTGAAACGAAACGAATCAAGATTTAAGGTGTCTGGGCCCTTTGTGTGTCTAACAATCATTTATAATAATTAGTTATATCCTATTTCAACTTTTATCAATTTTAAACTTATAACCAAACTTTCACTTAAATCAAACGATAGGCAACCCACAAAGTATATTTATTACATTAGCGCGTAATTCCCAGATTTCACTGATTGTACTTTAAGATACGCAAATGGGCAGGTTGCAATAATGCGTGGTATTTACTTGCTTTTACTCACAGATAAGCGACGACAAAATTTTAGTGACAAAGAGTGACGTATTGTGGATAAAACATTCGGGCATCTATATAGAAGTAAATATTAACCTTACAAACCTTGAGTGTTCTTGAGTGTATAAATAACTGCGTAGATAATGTTTTCGTTGTTTTCCTTTTGCACACCATGCACGTTGAATTTAATGTGGATGCACTCTGGTTATATTGTATATATATAATGATATAGAGTCATTAATTAAAACCATTCTATAACTACAGACGCGCGAGACGCAGAGCTTCCGTCCTAGCAACTAACCACGCAAACGCATAGTGCTGCTCTAACGAACATAAACTAAATTTAAAATAAAAAGGTAATACAAAAAACGTTACAATGGCTTCATACACTCCACCTGAAGACTCCAACAATGATCAACTTAGTTTTGAATCGAATAGTATTGTTATCGAACGATTATGTTTCTGGTTTGGCAACGAAGTTGATACGGATATCATTGAATCAGTTGCATATGAATGCAATTATGACTGTGAGTATTTATATTATTATTGTGGAGTTTCCAATGATATTTATAATAAAATTTACTTGTTCAATTGCAGTGACAAAGGCTAGACGTATACTAAGGGAAATTAGTAACACAAGTATTAATATTTCACATGATGAGGCATGGGAAACGGAAACTTACTTTAAAAAAGAAGCTCTTTCTAGCAAATCAGAACCGAGTTTGGTGCCATCTGATTTTATGGAAGCTACTCCACTCGAGAAAGCTATCTTTCACATTAATAAGGGCTACTTAGTATTAATTTTGCTTCGAGGTTTACCCGGTAGTGGTAAATCTCATCTAGCTCAAGACATTATTAAGCGCACACTTGGGGCGTACGACCCAACAAAGTTCATATTGAGTGCGGATGATTTTTTCATGAAAAATGGAAGATACATTTATTTCCCGGAAAATATCAGTGATGCACACAACTGGAATCAGAGCCGCGCAAAAGATGCAATATTTGCGAACTTAAGTCCTGTTATAATCGACAATACACATACGCAGATGTGGGAGATGAAACCCTATTTATTCTGGGCTCTCAAATTCGGATACTATGTCCATATTATTGAACCGACCACTCCCTGGGCTTCTAACATAAAGGAATGTTTTAAAAAATGTTCACATGGCGTGCCAAAAGATAAAATTCGAGACATGCAGCAGCGTTACGAGAAGGGTATTACTCTCGAAAAGATGATACGCGCATTTGGGGTTAATTACGCACTTCAGCCACCGCAAATGCGTAAGATTCCGGCATTGCCACCATCAGTTACAGAAGAAGATTCACGGATGATCGACGTTGAAACGTGCATGCGCTTGGACGAAAATTCCTTAAACGATAGAATTATTATACCGCGTGGGAGTTTTGAAAACAAAGGAGTGTTGCCTGTTCGGTACCCTAAAGACGGCCATCTTGACTGTGGTACATTAACCGAAAATGAATTGATTTATGATGGTCAAATGATTATTAGTATCAATTATCTAGAAGCTATTTTCCCAAAAGTGCCTCGCGTTTATCTCAAGGACGTTCTAGATACATGTCAGAATAATATTGAATGGGCTATTGAGATACTATTAGAAGATAGGCGAGAATTGATTCCTGGCGTTGAACCGCAATGGGTTCCAGTAACAGTATCAAAGACATCAAAAGCCGAACCATCTAAGTGTGACAAAGCGGCTTGCAAAAAAACATCTGAATTAACTTCTGAAGAATCCATTTCTCTTAAGAAGAGCATTGAAGAAAAAATCTTCATAAACATGGATCATTACTCGGAACATGTGCGTAAATTGAAAGGTTACACTTCGGATGAGGTCATTCAAGGCGCAAGCACGTCTGATGAACAGGGAGAATTGTCGGATACTTGCAACTTGGATAATTATGTGGTGGTCGAATCAGATTCTGAATCTGATGACATGGATATTATATCTAACGGCTCAAGTGGCAAGACTCCTCGCGATATGGTGGAGCTGGACCTGGGAAAGTCTTGTATTGAACAACTGCAGAATCATTTCGGTGATCCAACGATGGTATTTCCACCAGGAATCTCTTCAGTAATCGAGATTCCTAGATCTCTAGGCCAGCAACTATATGCATTGTACGTGGAGAGTATTTTTAAGCAGATGGAGAGTCAAGATGTCATTGTGAAAAGGATGCTGGAAGAAGACGAGGAGTTTGCGATTAGCTTACAAGTGGAGGAATTCAAGAACATTGATAAAGAGGACTCGCCAAACTTGAAACAGATAATGATTGACCAGAAAAAACAAAAACTAACTGAAAACAAATGGCGGAGTTTAACTCCTGACGATCTCGCGTACAAAATGACGCTTGAGAAGCTAATCGCTTCTTTTCCGGGTATGGATTCTACTCTCCTGGAGGAGTTACTATGTGCGCATAATAATAACTACGAGGAAACTGTTCTTAGTCTGAAGGATTCCGGAGCTGAATACGTCCCTAATAATATGCCGAAAACCATATCGGCAGATACATTAAACACTATGAAGGAAGATCATGCGGCCGCTCAGAATATTGTTCAGGATGAATTAGCAACTGAAGCTAAAGCTGATTTACGTGCAGTAGCTGAAACGTTCAAAGAAAAACGACAAGAACTGTTAAATAAAGCCAGATACTATTACAGTAAAGGCATGACCGAAGTTGCAACATTTTATTCAGATTTAGCTGCGAAACAGACGCAACAATGTGAAAAGTATAACCATTTAGCTGCGGTCCGGTTTGTAGCCAGCGGATTTCATGGCAAAGACACTATTGATCTGCATTATTTGCGAGTACCTGAAGCTATAAACACGCTTGATATTTTTTGCGATGAGCAAATAGCATTGTTACGACAGAAAGGACGTAAATATATCATGAAAATGGTAATAACTGGACGTGGAAAAAATAGTGTCAACGGAAAACCCGTTATTCGTCCCACTGTGATAAACCGTCTTAATAAACGACAAATTGAGTGAGTATTTTTGGTTTTTCTATATGAGTTATATTGCTATATATATTATTTTTCAATGTAGGTTCAAATTATTGAATCCAGGTTTGTTAGAAATCAAATTATTGAGGAACTCTCTCTTAACGTCAGAACTTAACTAAGAAAGAGTAAGTTACTATTTGTTTATAATGATAACGTATATATTTACAATTATTTTTATATTTTTACTTGGGATAGTTTATGTAGACTAGAAATAAGTGCAAATGTCTATTTTTATACGAAAGAATTCTACAATTAATGTTAGCTATTTTAAACGTTGTTCAAATGAATAGAGTTCAAATTTTTGTAAAGTATTAATTAATTTTTTAAATATACACAAAGTATTGATGGCGCTTGTATAACATAGAAAAAATATACAATCAAACATGGGTTGCTTTAGTTAAGGAGGTCGCTTCAGTAGATAATTTACAGCAGATACGCATTTCGATTTCTTGCAATCCTTCCAGCTGACCGTATAGCCCGAATATGACTGCATACTTCCTAACACGATAGCGTTCCTTGTTCCTAAATGTTCTCTTCGCGAAATTAATTAAGTGTAGCCACACATTAATGTCCATGAACGTTGTGGCGTCAATATATAGATGAAATAGGTCTTTTTGCGTCGAAATTGTTTATGTGTATACGGCTTCTATTTCATGTGGTAGAGTGAATCGTTTAAATTCTAGTTGGACTCATTGCTAGAAATATTCATCACGATCTCCAATCTCATGTTGGGAGGAGTTAATTTTGCATTATTATCCATCGTGGGGTAAATTAGTTAGGTAAGTGTAACATACAAATCATCCGCGTCTGATTGCCCTTTGTGCGTAGGTCCTTGTAGTCAAGGACTTCTACTCGCGAATACGGGGTAGGCTGGACAAAGATAAACAACAGACATATTGAGCGTTTGCTAATCGTTTGTTTGTTTATTATTTCTATTCATTTGCTTTGCATTGTATTTTCTCGTGCAGTGAAATCGCGTTTTTACCATCTAGCAATCCAACACTACTCTGATTGCATGCGCATACCAAACATCAAATTCAGCATCTCTTATTACTTCCAGACACAGATAAGTTCGGCTCCAAGTGAGATGCCTCGCAGCAAACGGCGCGCTGCAACAGATATGAATTCATCCGAAGAAGAAAGATATTCATCGAAGAGGATACGTAATTACAATTGGTAAATAAATGCTTAATAAACTAAATTTTTAGCCCGTAATCATAACCTCAATTCATGCTGCTGCTCAGTCTATTCAGTGCGCATTATAAATTCAAATAAGTTATTTATAACTTATTTGAACTACGCCGAGGTTTAGCGTTAGATAAGAGTGCAGCACAGAATGGAGTTAGTAGCAGAGTACTTGAGTTGGTTGATTGATTGATTGATGCTTTTTTGCTATTCACTCATTCATTTGATGTGGTGTGGAATGCTTGCACATTGACAGTGACATTGTGTGACTTACGCAATATCTGATTTGTCGTTGTTATTATTGTTGTAGTTCTCGAAGGTATAGCAACAGCAGAGTGGACGAAGCAGCGCAGTTCAGTCACAAACGCTGTCTAACATGGTTTAGGGAATACACGACGCCCGACGACCCAGAGACTCTTGGCCCTGAAGGCATGGAGAAGTTCTGTGAGGACGTCGGCGTCGAGCCTGAGAACGTGGTCATGTTGGTGCTTGCTTACCGCATGCAGGCGCGCCAGATGGGCTTCTTCACACAGGAAGAATGGCTGCGCGGCTTGACTGATCTTCAATGTGACTCAGTAAATAAATTACAGGGGCGCCTCGAGCACCTCAAAATGCTACTCAACGATCCCACGCACTTTAAAGCGATATATCGATACGCATACGACTTCGCACGTGTAAGTTTAACATTTTACACGAATACAAACACGAAGTGTATTATGAGATACAATTTTTGCAAATTAGGATAAAGATCAAAGAAGCATGGATATGGAGACAGCCAAAGCAATGCTAGGTCTTCTTCTCGGCAAACACTGGCCATTATATTCACACTTTAGCCAATTCCTGGATCAATCCAAGTATAAAGTGATCAACAAGGACCAGTGGTGTAATATATTAGAATTCTCTAGGACCATAAATATTGATTTATCAAATTATGACGTTGATGGTGCCTGTGAGTAGACCTAATAATCGCTGTTGGTGTTTGTTTGTTATACGCATTTTTGGTGTTTTAGGGCCAGTGATGTTAGACGAATTTGTGGAATGGCTTAAAGCGAATCGAGCTAAGCAAAGCGAAGACAGTTGAGTGTCATGTGCGCGTGCACCTTTGTAACACTGAGTGCGGACTGACTAAAAATGTGTTAAAATAAAATTATACAAATCCATTCATCTGCAACAGCCAGTGATCAAGTTAATACAGCAACAGAATAAACTGTAATACTATTCATATCTACGGCATTCACTCGTTACTGCGTTCGCTTTGTGGTGGCCATCTCAACTCGCCGCCGACGAATGCTTTTCTTTTCAGCTCGCCCTTACCTTGAGTTCCGGCTTCAATTAAAAAACATTTCTTTGCTAGAACAATCTTAATGTTGTTGGCGCGTACAAAGTTGAGCAATTCCCTTTACTCTAATGCTAACTGTAAGTTTTATTTGAATTTGTTATGTAATTTATCGCTACCTATTTAATTCAATATTTCGTAATGAAAAGCCAAGCAATTTTGAGATGTTTTCTCCCAATTGACATTTTTGCTGTAATATTAACTTCAATCCATTACTTTTTAGTCTTAATGATTATGAAAAATTACAAATAATGATAATAAAGTTAGATACAAGAGAAATGCTTCCGCAAGTATACACACATTATGTATGTACTATGATTATTTACAATATCTGTCTGCTTTCATTTTACTTCTTCTATCCAGCATTGTTTCATGGAAATTTCCAGTGTCCTTTGCCTTCTTCAAAGCGGACTTATCATCCGGATTTAAACGCATTTTTTTGTCCTGGAATTTTTGAAACTTTTTCCTGGAATACAAATTAAAAATTTCAAACACCACAGTTTTTAGTTTTGTTTCTTAATAAAGAAGGAATACTAACACATAGTTGATTTCCACTTGTGCAAGTGACCCTTTTTCTTCAGCAGCCACTTCTTTCACATTGGAGTCAGTCTTGACACTCTGACACCTTATAGCAAGCATATTTTGTGTCCCAGCTGTTTTACTATTCGCAACAATAGAGTCATCCGTGTCATCAACCGACAGAAAACAATCAGTTGCAGATTGAAGGGCCATTTTAGCATCTTGGAATACAGGCTCCCATTGCTCCATGGCGCCAATTGCATCAGATCTGCCAGTCACTGTACCATTCTTCTCCACTTTTAAGTACTTTCCATAACCTGATTTGAAAGCAATTTTTCGTTCATTTATAACCACAGCTGTAAGTATCTCTTCGGGTGATGGCCCTTCAAAGTCACTATGAGGTGCCCCAAGGGTGAAAAGACCATTGTCTAAAGCTTTCACATAGGTATGTTTACCTATTTCAATTGCTACAGGACCTGTGATTTCTTCTGTTTTTGTAACACGCCACCAGTTTGCATGCTCAATACTGTCTCTGTCCACTTGAGACTGTGTAGCCTCAACAGCCTTGCTCTTGTGCTTGCGTTTTTTACTTCTAGAAATGATTCAACAGATAGTATATTTTAGATTATGCAAAAGTAGACTTACTTCTTTTTGTCGCCCTTTAATACCAGCTTAGACACACGTATATTATCGTATTCAGACATTATTTTGTGATATTAATTATGTGTATGTTGATTTACACTGAAGCATTGCATAGGGATTTAGATTTTATAACCACACTTTTTACTATGTTGGGCGCTGTATGCGCTCGTTTATGGTTATGTTATTGTTTATTAGATAGAGATTTAAATATAACTCTATGGTTTCATATAATTTATTATTATTATGAACATGTATTTACGATAAAGGTTTCCATCCTATTAAATTTATTGATTAAATTTTTTTCGAAGTTTAAAGTTTTTTTTGCCTATTTTCATATGGGTTTTCCAAGCTGTTGGCAAAACAATTAGTTTCGAGGAGCTTCCCCAAGGAAAGCAGATCTTTATTACCTTTATTTATCAATCCTTTTTTAAATAACTAAACATTATTGAAATTGTGTGGTAAAGAATGCCTTTTATAGTGGGTTGAATTAGTGAGAGAAATGAAGTAAA
>NBZA01006678.1:0-14444 GCA_003054995.1 Aleochara bilineata | reverse complement strand
ATGAGATTCACGCATTCCTACGCCCTCACCGAGCGCAATCGTGATGAATATTAATGATTTGGTCGGTCTTTGTTTTATGTTTCCTTTTTTCCTGGCCGAACGAGAACTCATTGCTCATATGTTTTGTCTTCTTCTTCTTTACCTTCGGTCGGTGTCTTGGTCTTCGTCTGCATCAGAGTGTTCTCTCCAGTACACGAGCATTGATCAGTGAATTTCACTTAGGAGTGAAGCCGGAAAGTAATCTATCTTAATGCACGATTAAAGGCGACTGGGCGGCGTCATCGGCGACGTTGTCTTCATTCGCATTCTCCTGATGCCAGTGCGGAGGAGCCGGTGCGGTGTGAGTCTGTTTTTTCCTCGCTTGCTTTTGCTTTGGCTTTGCGTTCCATGTTCATAGATCTCACAACGCGCCTGCACGAGCAGGTGACCGACGTCGGAAGGATTCACGCGCGTTCGTTTGCATTTGATATTAATGGATGCTGAAGGGGCATTTCGATCGGCATGCACAAGCTTCAGCTTGAAGCAAGCGTGTGCGTGCACCAACAATGAGGCTGTTAGTGCGCACCGTGCAATTATAAATTACATGCAAATCAAACATGTGCTGGCTTCAACAAGGTATCATAGTAAATCACCACACATGGTGCACCAGACTTCCCGAGGCAGACAGGAAGAAAAGAAAAGAAAAGACGTTTAAAAAGCAAACACCTCTGTACATAAAAAAACTTTCAGAGCGTTAATTGCGCGCGCCCTAGAAATTCATTCATTCATTCAGGAAATACGTAGAAATAGAGCTGGAACTGGACTCACTCGCAATAAAAACAATTTTTCAAGTAAATGTATGAGCCCGCAGTCAGAGCCAGCCAGAGCTAAAGTGTGAAGATCTATGTGTACAGGTGCGGTGATATTTTTTCTGCTTTATGCATTCCGTGGGTGTGTTTTTTTCACTTACTGTTGGCTCGTTTCACGAAGAACGAGACGAAGAAGAAGTGCATTTTTTTCTGCGGTCCTGTTTGTTTCGGGGCAAAGGTGAGAAGGGTTGATTTATTCACACCTTATAAACTCGCCCAGCGACGACACCCATGCCACGGCAATAAAGTACCATATATGCCATATGCATTCGCGCCAAGCCAGCCAAGGCAGCGCGCAGCGAGTGGAAACCCGTCTAAAATAGAATTTTTAATGTCGCTCGGACTCGGACTTTCAAGTACCTAAAACCATTTGCTTTTCTTTCATTATTTCACACGCGGCGCGATGAAAAATTATAATTAAACTCGCAATCAAAGTGTGCAATCTTTGTGGCAATTGGGTCACCACCTACCCATTCCACGCCATGCTCTCTGTATTTTCAGTTTGGTTTAGTTCAGTGATTGGACTGCTTTTTTGAGTTTTCCTGTTGAAATCTATGTGAAAATAGTCAGTTAGAGGCATGTGGATGCGATGAGAATTGATGGCGAGTGTGGAGTACACACACTCGCTTCTTTGCTTTGCGCCTGTGGGTATTTAAAAATTACACGTCTGTCCGCAATGCGTCCTCTTCGTGAGGCAGGCTCTCGTCCTGTCAGTGATAGATTTTCATTTCGTCGGGCACGACCAACTAAGCAAGCGATCGTGCGCTGTGAACGGTAATAATCAGTGGAAAATTGTCCTAAACTGAGGCTACGTCTTCGGAGTCATCGGTCTTTCCCATTATCATTCATTCATTTTATTACACAAACATCGTTTGAAGTCGGTTTTTATTGTAAGGATGATGCGATATAGAGTACATGTAATGAACAAGCGCTGCTCAATTTCCATCTTTCATGCGAACGCGAAATTATTAGCTGCATTATTTAATGCGCGGCGTATGTCTGTAGTCTGAAGTTTGACTCTGACTATGGCTGAGGAAGTGCTTCACGTGCTCACGGCATTCATCTGTAAGTCGTTCATGTTGATGTTCTTGCCATATTTCATTCACATGTTCGCTGCCTTGCAGTCAGAGTACAGTATCATAGAATGAATGTGTGTTCTTGAGGAAGATACACGCCGACTCCGCTGTTGGTTGAAATTCGCGTGCGTTTTGATTACGGACATTAGCGTTAATTCTACAAGGTGTTCGTTGAAAGGGTAATCTTTGCAAATGTAATTTGCGCACGCTTGATTTAACGATGCGCGAAAATCTGGCTTGCTTTGCTGCGAACGAACGAACGAACGAACGAAATCAGCAAGCGAATCCTGCGCGTTGAGTGCCGTAAATCGTGAATTATGAAGTGCAGAAATGCAAATTGGGTCATTGCTCAAGATTTATGCACTTTTCGGCGCGCTGTTATTTCATCGCATTGCAATTTTCCTTTGCTTTCTGCGCGAAATTGCATGCGCGCCCAGTTTTGATCGGGTTTTAAGGAGGTGTAATTTATTTGCTTTAAAATTAACTTTGCGCTTGGGCTTCAGCTTGAGAAACAATATTTTTTGAAAATTTTGTGTGAAAATTAATTGGAATATGTATGCTTTTTTGCTTGTTCTTCCGGGTTGTGATTGTAAACACATGAAAACATTTCCATTCAGCACACAGCAAAAGAATTGAACTGACTGACTGACTGGTATGTGGAATAGGAAATAACACACTTCAATTTTCCTCCTCTCGGCGATGTGTGCCATGCTAATATGCAATCCACTCGAATGCCAGCCAGTCAGCGACTGATAGATAGATAGCTGTGGAAAAGCACGCGAATATATCGAACGCCAAGCCATGAGCCATCAAACATGATGTTGTTGTTAGTCGGTCATCGATGTCGAGTGAGCGCTCGTGCAGCGCAGCGGACTGCTGTTTGGTTTGGTTTGGGCAGCAGTAGTGAGTAGTGAGTACCTTTCTGACCTACAACGAGGATACTATAGTGCTAGTGGCATAGTATATGCAGGATTGGTTTTNNCTTTGGTTTTAAAACGTCAACCCGCAACTTTTTGCTGAGTTGAGTCAAGTTGCATTGCGTTGAGTTGAGTTGAGTTTTATCCTTCCTCTTGCTTTTAGCGTTTTGTTTGTTTTAGTACAATGTTGTCGTCCTAGTTGTGAGTTTTGCGAGTTTTACGTTTTCCGCGCTCGGCTTTCCCGCAGTTACAGTTACCACACGTTGACAGTGTGTATACCACGCCGTGCTATGAACGAATGAGTAGTTCGTTCGTACGTTTGTATGTCGCAACTAAAGCAGATTTTGTCGTGGAAAGTAAGTAGGATAGTGCAGGCAACGACGGGGAAGTGATGTAAAAGTTTGATAGCACGTTGCATGTTACACTTCTTCTTCGCCTTCTACTCTGTCGTCTTCTTCGCCTTCGACGGTAATGCTCTAACATCAGGTAACGTAGCGCACGTAAATGATAAGCACCAGCAGCACAGCGGATAGTTTTTACCGCATCAGCCGTTTATATCAAAAGATATTCTTCGCGAAGCACCGACCGACGTAATAATGCAATTCGTGATGTTTTCCTTGACACAACAACGGAACGGACGTTTAATGTCGGTGATGGTTTGCTTTTTCGTTTTCGCGTTGGAAAACTTTATGACCCACATTTAACAAACTGTAAAGATGGAAAACTGGCAAACTTTTTGAAATATTTGTCTTGCAATTGTAATTGTGAAGCTTTTTACTTAGCGATTTAATGATCGATGGGATAGTGGACAAGCTATAACATGAATTTGTTTGCGAAGCAATCGTTTGAGCGTCATTTAACGCGCTTATTTATATGTGCGGTGGATGCAAATGCAGAATGCGAATGCGAATGCGAATGCAAATGTGCACGAAGGCGACTAAAGCAAACACGCCGGCGACTTCGATTGGACGTCATTAGGATGTTGCACCTCGGCAGGCCCATCGACTGATTACGAGCCAACACGTCGTTAAGCGCAATTATTGATGTTAAACGTGGGCGCTGTGCTCTCAGTTCTCGGCTCTCAGCCTATTCAGGCAGGGCTTTCACTGCACTGCACTCGCAACCTACAAAAGTACCAACCAACACGTTTATATAGGTATACAAGAGTTTAGCAATATAAACACGGCTTTAATTTGAGCCATCATCTTGATCACACATCTCACAAGGAGGAAAAATCGTGTCAAAAATTTAACAGAAACCCGTAAAACTGTATTTTTTGTCTGGAATTTAAATTTTGTAATTTAAGAGTTGAAAAGGCGTGCGCGTTAAGTAATTACAGTTTTTCATTCATGCATGTTTCTGGCGATGGCGATGTACAATTGTCTGACGATACTTTATATGGGATAAGCTATAGGCCGAGAATACCACGGGTAGCATATGCTTTATATGGTAATTGTAACCCATTTCCATGGGCAAAAATACACGTCCAGCTGCTCACTGGCCATTCTGGCCCGCTCGCCCTGCTGTTGTTTTAACAATTTGTGTTACCATTGCTCTTCTTCATCGCGTACACAGCAACAGAACAGCATCGCCGCCCATTAATTACGAGTAAACATGTTTAGTCCCAAACAGCAAGCTAAATATTCAACAATATTAAAAGAAATTGCCTGGAAATAGAAATTTCAGGTGAAATACAATGTGCAATTTTGATCAATCACATGATTGATTGAATAAAATTGTCCTCTAGGGGTTCCGAAATCAGTTATTAATTAATTACGCAACTAAGTATTAATTAGCATGTTGGTGAGTCAACGTGATTATGCCAGACAGGAGACGTTAGCCTGGGCGATTGATGAGGCAACGCACGGGTGTATCGCGAGCAGACGAGTTGGGCTTAATGCAAGATTACATCTGGTTGAGCTTTATTATTATCATGGCATGGCCTATGGTTTAGTTTGGGCGATTTGAATAAACTGCCAGCCTCATCTCATCTCATCTGATCGGTGGCTGGCTGGCTATATCAGTAGTATATTGAATGCATTTGACACGCCACCAAACGGGGGCTGACACGACGTGACACGTCTCACTTGGTAATCAATTGATGCACGCCATCCGCCATCAAATAGCATCGGCATCGTTCGTGCCGCTTTGCTGACCACTCGCTGGTTTATCTAAACTGTGCACTCATTATGGTCAACCGCACTTGTGCCTATGCTGCTTTGCAAAATTATTCACTTTGAATATAATTACTATAGCGATGAACATTTATTATTGGGAAATGTGTGTGTTTGTTTGTTGAATGAAGAACACAAAGAATGGGATAGGAAAATGCCATGGGCAATGGATGGCAATGGATGTAGCGAAGATAAACCAAAGCGTGCTGTTCATCTTTCGTACGCAGTCATCATGTTCTTTCGTTTATTCCTTGGGTTGTGTTGTGTTATGTTATGTTAGGCTGATGATGATGATGATGATGAGATGTAACCTTCTTTCCTATGCGCATGCGCAAGCGCATAGACTTGAACTTAAGACTTCTTGGGCTTGATCTTAGAACTTGGACTACAAAATACTAGTTGATAAAAGTCAGACATCATTCAGCGAATAGAGAACAGAACAGAACATAACATGCAAACGCAATGATGATGCATTGCCATAGGTTATAAGCACAGTTAGATTTCGCTGCCTCGAAGCAAGCAATGCGTTCGTTGTTCATTGTTATACGATTTTTGTTACTCCTCCGCCGCCAGAGCTTTGTTATTATGAAGGAAGCAGTTAGGTATGCAGTGCGTTATGTTATTATGCAATAATGTAATTGATTTTCGCCCATTCAAAAAAATTCAATTTAAATTGAAACACGCGGACTTGCACTATTTTGCTAGATGCTTTCTAAGATATCTCCTGTTATTATCATATCAAGGTGACCATTTTTAAGATTTACGCTGCGCTTCAACTTGTCAACGACGCGCACGGTTGTAGCAGTATTGCAATGTGCTTCGCTGTATTATGTCTTAGTTGGTTCCTCAATTTCAGTGCCGCAAGTAATTTTTCGCTATTATTTTCTAATGGATTACCATTTCTTCTTCGTCCTCGTCAGATCACCCAAAGAGCGCCTGCCCATGCAACGTGAGTTTCATATTTGTTCATGCTTGTCAGTCAGCTAACCAACTAAGCAATCGTTTATTGCCCAAGAGAAATTCAAGTCAGTAGAAAAATATGCACGAATATGCAACGAAATTCGTGCGTTCTTATCAAGTCAAGCAAGCAAGCATTTGAGAGACATTTCCTATGCAATTAGTATTCATCTCAAGGGCATATCTTTCTAATTTCGTTCGTTGGCTCTTCTTTCGCTGGCGAAAAAGCATCGCGGGTCAGGATATGAGGTCAAGTCGTCATCAGTATGCATGCGTTTCATGCAAACGATGCATTCGTTCAACTTATAAACGTGGCTGTACATACGTACTCTCGTCGTTGAGTTCGCCAATACTAGACAATCGAATTGAAACGTGCTGTAGATAAGCAAGTGTAGGGCATGACATCATAAGTTATCTTGCAATCCGATGCGATGCGATGCAAGTCTTGCGCACAGTCAATGCATTGTAATGTTGTGTATAAAATCTAAGAGAAAGAAGCAGAAGACGGAAGAAAGGATGAAATCGATGACAATGAATTGGTATTATTTGTAGGTCAAAATCGGCATGAATTGTTTACTCGTTGATTAGTCGCTTACAAAATTATCGCTTGCTTGTTAAATACCGTTAATTATTGCCATTGTCATGCCGATCAAGCACTCGATGAACATGACAATGATAATGATATTGACAACGAGGAAAAAATAACAATGTTTGTATGTATTTTGTTCTCGCGAACTTGGACCTCGTGGATTTTTGTTGGTTTGGTTTGTTGGTTGGTTCGTTCGTTATGTTAATTACACGTCATAAATGTAATTTAATTAAAGCTGCATTCAGCATTCGCCATTCGGCAATGCATTTCATCGATTGGTGCATCTCATCGTTTTGCAAATGAATCTCGTCGCATTGCAAATTGGCATTTATGTTTTTTTCATTTTCCAGTTCATGTATTTGCCATATGAGTGAGTGAGTGAGTGAGTGTGCGCTTTAGTTGACTCTTCACTTCATTTAATTTCAGCAGCCGATTGAATGTTTGCGTAGTGATATTTGTCGATGTTTGTGTACGAATTTCCATTCATTTCCATTCGGCAGGCGCCCGCCCGCCGATTAATTAGCTGCGACTGTCTACCTCTGTTTGCAACGCAACGCAATGCAATGCTACGTAACGTAACGTATCGTAACGTTTTCAATTAATGTTTTCCACCAGACTTTACGACCCAATGCCGATGCGAATCGACGTGCATACATTGCGTACCGCACGCAATAAATATTTATAAATATCATAAATAAAACATTATTAGTCGCGACGCAGCCCGACTAATAATGTATTGTAGGTACGTACCTACCTCGTGAATGATTCAACCGAGGGCGCAGTTAAGCGTAATTTATTAATTAATTTATTGCCGGCGTTATATTAATTGTTTTATTGGGACAGAGTAAAAAAGTAGCAATTTTTTCCATTTTTCATTGTTGGTAGTTTGTATTTTGTCATATTTAAAGGTAAAAAGCGTTTAAAACTAGAAGAAAGCGCCACATGCAAGCATTTAAGTATTGTATGCGTTTTTAAACGGTCACCTTAGTACAGTAGTTGCACACACCTATGCTAAGTGTACTGCACTCAAAAACTCAAAACGACGGACGTACGAAGAGGAGAGGCACTTGATTAAGTCGAGTACGAACGCAACGTAATGCGAAAAAGTGTAGTAAGTGCAAACCCAAGCCCAAGCACCAGGAGGCTGTGGTGTATGCAATATTTCATTTCAGACTATGGCCCTCTTGCATCCTTGGGGCTCATATATACCTACGTTCATATACGTATCTTCAATAGCCGCCGCCACTGCCACGGCCTACACACGTGCTTCCCGAAAAAAAAACCAACGAATCCGTTTCGTTCTTGGTTTATGAGCATTTGTGTGTAGATTTAGCCAGATACACACGACACGTATACTCGTGGTATACAGTGGGTTAGGTAATGGGGATGAAGTGCTGGACGAGTGGTTGGCTAGTTTTTAGTCGGTTTGCGTACAGGTTAGGGACGCATTTTGTATATTTATTGCCATACATGGATTCAAGCATACGCGACCATAGATCAGTCCAACAACAAGTCGGCGCTTTTTTGTTTACGCACTCCATTCAGTTAGTTAGTTAGTTTGGTTTACCATTGCAACACACCAACAACGTACAGGCACAAGTGCAAGCGCCAAGCACACGCCATGCAAAATAGAAATAAAATTGACGCACATGCATATACATATCACAAACCAAACATAAATTCAAATTGTGCGTTATTTCCTCGGAATTCCAGATGGAATGCTGTACAGTTTTCAAGATTTTCTATGCTTTTACCCTTCGCAGCCAAATGAGGAAAAATGAAATTTTCTGAATACTTTTTGGAATGTTTTAGCAAAATAATAACAAATTGAAATCAATAACATACATAGTCTGCGCTTGCGCTGGTAAAGTGTAAAAATGTTAGGAAATTGCAGCCTGGTCAGGGTTGACCTGACCTGTGCTGGCCGAGAGTGAAAGAGCTATCGTGTGGCAATAACAAACAAAAACCTATTAAAAACTCGATCTATTTCTTTGATTTTTTCCAATTCAGCTGACAGCTGAAATATACAAAGTGTATAAAATCAATTTTAATTCATTTTCATATAGAGAGAAATATATGACAGACCAAGATACTGATTGTGAGTAAACACATTAACTCGAGGGGTAAGATACAAATGCGAGTTCCATTCATGCGCACTGGAATCTCATCAATTACTGAATTTGAAATTAATTTTTCAATTGTATTAAAAGTAAAGGTATTTCAATGGCAAGCAGCCCTACACTGACTTGAGTCAGACTGAGACTCCGATTCCGACTCAGATGTAAATGGGAGCTGCTGTAATTTGTAAGTAAGCAATTCCACTCCTCGTAACATTTTTCCGTTTATTAATGAACATTGGAATTACTTGGTTATTGGCATCGCTCGCGCTCAACTCAATGGCAATCAGCGAATTGCCGGTGTATGTACGAGTGCTTGCTGCGTGCTTAAGTTGAACTCTTCTTTCTGGTTGCAGCCGGCTCGGCTGGCTGGTCGTCGATCGAATATGCGCATCGCAGTCAGGAAACGCAATTATTTCTGCTTATTCATACATTACGCTTGTGTGCGTTAATTGCAAGCGCAAGCGCGAGTGCACGCGGCCCAAGAAATAAACTCATCAATTACCAACATATTTATTTTTACGTACGATTTCTTTATTTTCCTCTTTGGCAAATCTTTTTTTCATTTTACTCTTAATTTATTTGTTTGTTTTCCAATTAAAATCTTGAAGAAATCGAAAGCAAGTAAAAGAACAATCAAAAGACAAGAGGCAAGACAAATATTTACACGGAGATTTTGTTTAGTTCCGGTTGCATAATGCAAGTTTTAACGCACTTAGCGTCGCACAAAGCAGCGACTTAGGTTGCCAGTGCATTGTTCGTCGTCATCCTCTTCATCCTCGTCGTCCTCGTCGTTGGTCGAAGGAGACGGCGGAGACAAAACTTTGCCCGAACAGCCGCCACTCGCGCCCGCCGTCCTAGTTGATGATCTTGCACGTCGTAAGCATCGACGACGTGCAAGTAAACGCACTTAAATTTACTGTTTAGCAACAGACAAGCAGATGCGACAAGACAAGACAAGCAGCATAGCGTCGCGTCTCCAGACGGATTGCACAATGCATGTAAATCTAATTTCTCATTTTCTGATAGATGTCGTCGCGACGCTTATTAGACAGGCTTTGTATCACAAACCAAGGGAAAAATGTGCACGTTTATATTACAATTTCATGTACAAATCCACTTTGGAAATGAGTTTTTGAGCTAATTTAAATGTAACTTAATTTGGTCGCAGTATGTACGCACACAGATTGCTTAATATCCTTAAGCAAAATCAAGCGCAAGCACAAATTTATGTCTAATATGTAAGTGAATGTCTTTCTGTGTTTCCATATGATTTATTAGGACAATAACTTTGTTAGCGGAGACAAAGCGTACGCAAATATAATTCGTGCCCAATTTTGAATAATACCTAATAGCTTGTGCTAGTTTCTGCCGTTGCCGGTTGCGGGGTCGGCTGCGTGGAGTGAGCGATGCGACATGAAGTCGACCTTTTAAATTGTTTATTCGGCGCGGTGCGCGAGACGCACATGCTGAAGAGGCTGGCAGAGCTGCTCCGTGTGGAATTAGGTCGCAGTGAGATATTGTCATACTTCCTTGTCGTGTCGAGCGCGCTAATGTGCGCCCGAGATAGGATAGTATAGGAAGGATATAGCAACGAAACGAAACAAACGCAACGCGTTCATTCAATGAATGAATAAATGAAACACGCTCAGCTCAGCATGGCATGTCGTGGCGTGGCGTGGCGTGCGAATAAAAAATTAACGAGGCGCGCACGTTTTGCGTTGCGTAATGCACTTAACATGAGAATTGCACAAAGAATTGTTAACCAACAGAGAAAATTATTCAACAATCGTTGAATACAAATGTTTGTTCCTTCATCCTAATCCTACTTCTTGCTCTGTAATTCAAATTCTTGTAATGTTAATTAATCATTAATTAGATTGTGTTTTCTTTGTTATTACAGATGAACATCTGCCAGATGTAGACTGCTAAGTGGTAGGTAAGTGAATTTATTTAATTGATTTTGCGTTAAATTCTGGACCAAATTTATTGACGACTGGCCATTTGGAAATATCCGTTGGCGGACATAAAAGTCGCGTGAAATAGTTTAAAATGTAGCAGCAGAACACAGCGATGGTTCGTTTTGCTGAGCGATAGGAAGGGCGGTTTTTAAGTTATTTAAGCGCGGCCTCGCCGATCGTAAACTTTGGCCCATCATCATCACCAACATGGTTGAATTGAATGGCAGCGCTGGCGCTGGCGGAAAGCGCGATGATAACGCGCGCGCTAGCACAAGCGCAACTGCAATGAGTAGGAAATTTACGATCGGTGCTTAAATTAAATAAATAGCCGACAAGCAAGCCAGCAAACCAGCAAGGCTCAATGCGCGTCTTCATCAGGCAACGGATCAAGAATAATTCTTTATTTAATATCACACGCTTTAGTCGCACTAAATTCGGTATTAAAATATAATATTTTCTCCTCTCTTCGGCTTTCTTCACTTATCATTTGTTGGGTATACGCTCACGTCGGAGAAATGCGTATTGATAAGAGATAAACAAGTGATGCTTACGGTCTAACGACGAGAGTTAGGGTTGTTTGTTTAAGATGTTGGTTTAATTCTCTCCTTGACTAGGTGTACATACCTGAAACAAACAGAAATAGGTATATTAGATATTGATTCTGCGTCAGAGTCTCAGGAATATGATAGGAAAAAAGCAAACTTTTCTGAGATTACGGTATTGGCCTGGCTTGCCTCCTGGCACTTGCAATAATCTCAAATGTTCAGTTTTAAGTTCATTTCGCCGTTTTATCTTCTTTTGGGTTTGCGTTTCGAGAACGTGGAACGTGGAGTTTTGCCTCCTGAGAACGTGGTTTTGTTGTTATTTTTATTTCTTTTTCATTGCTTCTGCTCCTCTCATTGAATTCCGGCATTCTCGCCTTTGTTCTTTCGGATGTCCAACTTGTAGGTGAAGTTCTTTTCTTGTACGTTCGTACATACGTGCACGCAAAAGAACGCGAAACCTATAATCATGTTGTACACCCAGCTGGAAATGCTCGAAGGTTTGACTTAAAAAATCAAAACCATTATAAAAGTGTAGGTAGGTAATACAATCCGCATCCTGAATTCGAATTGAGTTCTATATAAACGAATTTATAGAGAAAGTTGAGTGAATTGTTGGAGAGTGTCAAGGAGCGAAAACAAATTCAACCCTTTATCTGACAATAGATAGAAAAGTCCGTCGATTGAACGCGTTAATACATTTTGGAACCCGTCCCGGGGTTGGAACGTTTCTTCCTCAATAGCTTCAGGTGCGCGCCGAATTCAATTGGACTGAACGTAAAAGAACGTAAAACGTAACGAAACTAATCGAATCGCACACACGCCGATTGCAATGAAAGCAAGCAAAGCATGGCACAAGCAAGCAAACAAACACGGTGTGGAAAAACGTCAAATGCAGGAAGAAAGACAACGCGCATTACCTTCGCATTCGTATGCGAGCGGGATAAACGGTGGATGGATATGTCGCTCTACGAAAAACTAAGTGCTGTGAGCAAATAGGCGAATGGAACGATTGCAATCGAACGAACCAACGCTTATGTAGTCCGCGTAGTAGGGTGGTGCGCATTCCGATCGAATGTAGGTACAGTCGTATGTCCCAATTCGCGATTTCGAGCTGGAATCGAGCAAGCAACTGAACGAACGAATCCGGGAATTATCATTTAGATGAATCGCGCAATGCGACCGGCACACAGCGAAACGAATACCAAACCAAACCAAGCCAAATGCAACTCAGCCAAGCCAAGCTAAAACCAAACGCAAGCAAGTCAATGTTCGGAAATAAATTCGTGAATATTTAAGGGAAGCAGTCGCTGCTGGCAGTGCGCAGCGGGATGAGGGAAGTTAGTGCAAATTTATGTCTTTCAATCGGTTCGGTTCAATACCATTCGCTTTTTGTGTAGCTCTGTGTGGCACTGTCAACGTCACCTTTTTTCAGTCCAACAAGCAGCAACGAAACAAACGCCTTTTAGCGTATCGCGAATCGATTTAATTAATCGACTAGAAACTGAAATTAAAAGCAAGCAGCAAGCAGAGCAGTAAGCGCAAGCCACCAACAATGGCCAAACAAAAGGAAATTACTTTTTCCATTGTCGACTCTCCACTCTCCACTCTCGACTCTCGACTTGGTTGAGGTGGAAATACACGTGATGAGTGGAGTTTGTAGTGCGTTTTTTATTTCCTCTCTTGCTTGCGTTTTCAATTTTTCCAATTTCCATTCATTCATTCAGCAATCGGACTGCAATCGCGAATGCAAAGATGATTTCAATAAAAAATTGTCTATTTCTATTTCACTTTAAAGTTGAAACTAATGGATTTTCACTTGGTATTCTTAAGACGAATGTGAGTAAGTGGATGTAAAAGACACCGCAGGTTAGGTGAATGTTTAAATGATCGAAAAGTCGGGAACAATTCGTATTGCATTTCCATAACGAATCGACATTTATGGCACGTTATTTATTTATTCGATTAGTTCGTGTGAGTGCGGTGCATAACGAGGCATATAATGTGATGCAAATGCACTTAACAGCCGCGAGTGCGAGACTTAAATAGGCGCGCGATTGAATTTCGAGCGAATTTATTGGCGAGCGTCGTGTTTATCTCGGCACAATTGCCGAACAACTTGCGCAAACGCACACACGAAGGAGTGCGTGTTTCTTGGCAGTTGATTGAAGCTCAAACGTAATGCAAATCATGGCTCGGTGTACTGAAGAGCGCTGAAAAAACAATCGAATCGGCATGCAAATTGCGTTCATTTGCACATTGATATTATATTGTGTTGTATGTGAATTTATGTCATTATGTCTTAAATGGTAATTTCAGCAGTAACTCAAGTGATTTTCATTCCTTCGTTCTTTCCTTCTTTCTTTCGTTGGCAAACGTGCATAATCTTTGAAGTCGATGAAATATCATCTCTATATTTAGAACGCATTATTAGTATTTGTTGTATTTGCATTTGCATTTATTATTCGCTTGTTTGCATACCCAAAGCGCACGAGGGAGAATAACGAGGCAATCAATTGCGATTTAAATAAATTAATTTCGGTTGGAATCTCTCGGATTCCCGGATACTAGATGATGACACAACTAGTTAGTAGTAGACTTAAGTAAATACGCCATCGCTAGCTGCAGCTCTAGCCCTCGCAGTATCTGATTAAATAAGGTTTTGCCATTGATGTTCCAATCTAATCGATGACTTTGTGTTGAGTTAATGTGCAAACAGCACAAGCGCACGCACGCTCATCATGTTTTGTTGATGCAAGGCAAACTACACTTAACCAAGCCAAGCCAAGACAAGACACGATCGTCAATGACATGCGTAGGTTTGCGCTTGTAAGTTACAACTTGTCTTCAGTCGTCAGTCTCAAGAAAGGCTCGTCTTAAGAAAAGAATATTTATATTGGCGCTTGATATGCTAATATTTAATGAGATTAATCAAGTCATAATCATGCACAAGCGCAAGAGCAACCACAAGCCACATTTGCATATGGATTTCTGCGCATATTCATTTCGAATTCGATGTGGCACCCAAGTTTGATCGCTTGTCACACAACACAAGTGACTCATGCAGAAAATACCTTGTGATTCAGTGTGGGCAAGAATGCATTATTCTTCCAGTACAGGCTGGCTGGCTAGTGAATGAGTTAATAATAAGTAAACGAATTATTCATAAATTCGTAATTACACCTTTAGGTAATCGCAATGAATAGCGTCGCTGCGATTTACCAGCAACATTCTACAACAATTTAGTCAGAGATTAAGTGTTC